>JANPWX010000045.1:4177168-4241479 GCA_024734555.1 Trochalopteron elliotii
GGGCCCGTCCCGGGCTGCGGCTCCCGCTGTGCCGGGAGCCGCTTCGCCGAGGGGGGACACCGAATATCTTTCACTTGTCCCGGTCGCTGCCAGCGCGGTGTCCCAGGGCTTTGCGCGCTCGTGAGCTCTCCCCGGAGGCTGGGTGTCTCTGGGGAGCTCCGGTGCGGTGCAGGGCGAGGGCAGGGACTTGTTCTCTTTGGGCTCCTCTTGGAGAGAGGTCTGCAGGGCCCCGAGGGCGACGTTTGGCCTTCTGTTTGCCTTCCTAACGTGTAGATGCTCGTTCTCCTTTCCCTCGGTTCGAAATAAAGCCGTGTACGTGTTTGACGTACTCGGGGGTCTCCTGGCCCGTGGTAAAGACCACTTGCTGCGTGAGGACACGGAGCTGTGGGCCGGCTGCGCTGGGCCCGTTCTCCGCCAGCTGCGAGAGGTAAGGTATGGCAGGGAGGGAAGAGCGCAGCGGGCACGGTCATTACTGGCTGCCGCCCTTTGACGGACAGGAAAAGAGAGGAGAATTTCCAGCACCTGGACTTGAGGGCTGAGTAATGGGGATTGTACTTCTGGTACTGGTTTAGCCAGTAGTATTGAGCAAGTTACAGCCTGGCACTCTCTGTACCTTGGTTTTGTCTGTGAAATGAAAATATTGCTGATCCCCCTCCCGCCAGAAACCTGCGTGTGGCATTAATGAAGGTGGAATTTTGATCTATTCCTGACTGCTCTTGCCTGTCTTATACTTTGATTTTTGCTTTTCACTTAAAACCAAGGTTATTAAACTTTGAAAATAATAAACATTCTTACCAAAGTTCAGAGTATGTGAATCTTTGTAAACAACTAATTAATTCCGACAAAGATGTTTTGGCTTTCCTATTAAGCTTCCTAAAGCATCTTCTATCGAATTAATTCATGACAGAAAAAAAGCGATAACAAAGTACACATACACACATGCTTAAAACTTTTTTTTTTTTTAAAGTTGGAATTTGATTGAAATCTTGTGAACAGACTTCTTGTGAAAAGGTTGGTTTGTGACAGTTTACTAATGGTGGTGATTTTATGAAACCATTCTTTTCTGGGGGTGCCTGACTCCCAGCTGATGCAACTCTCTGCCCTCTCTAAAGTGTCTGTGGCTGCAGACCACCCTGAGCACTGAAGCACCAGGGCTGTCCATTGCCAAAGCTCTCTGAGGACAAAGCTGAGCTGCTGAGGTAACACTTCTGAGGGTACCAAGAGAAGTGAGTACGTGCAAAAAAATAGCCTTGGCCTTGTTAACTCAACCCTTTAAGCCACTAAGTCGGCTGGAAACTGAAATGATCTCCTTTGTGCTGGTTGGCTGCACCAGAGGATGTAACCTCCCCTCAGATAAGGAGTGGCTTCTTAAAGATGATCTAATAGGCTTTATGTCTGTAATTGCTATTAAAGTAAGCTCATACTGAGTTAGCTTTCAACTATTACAAACGTTGTGGAGAAGCATTCTCTCTGCTCAGTACTCTTGTGTCATTTCAAATAAAACTTGGCTTTCAGCAGCTGAAGGGAGCCTAGAAGAAAGATGGAAAGAGTCTATTTACATGGGCATGTAGGGACAAGGACAAGGGGGAATGGCTTTAAACTGACAAGAGAGTAGATTTAGATTAGATAATTGGAAAAAAAGATTTAACTGTGAGAGTGGTGAGGCACTGGAAGAGGTTGCCTAGAGAAACTCTGGATGCTCCATCCCTGAGAGTGGGGCCAGCTTGGATGAGGCCCTGAGCAACTTGGTCTACTGGAATTTTCCCTGCCCATAAGCAGAAGTGTTGGAATAAGATGATCTCTCTTTAAGTCCCTTCCAACCCAGGCCATTCTGTAATTTTGTAAGGTTGTTGGGATAATGTCAAAATTCCAGTTTTCCAAGCAGTTCAGATTTTTAAGAACCCTGCAAGGGTGTGGTACATCACTCCAAAGTTAAACACAAGAAAAGCATAAATTTAAGGAAAAAGCTGTTACACAAAGCAAACAGTTATTAAGCATGCTGCCAATGAAGATACATAAACAACTAACTCTGGCCACTACTAATGCCCTAAGGAAGGATAATCTTAGGGAAAGACACATGATAGACTTCAGGATTATAGTGCAGTTGAATACTATGGGACCCAGAAGAGGGGAGCATGTGCTTTGATTTCATGCCATGTTTGTAATAGTGTATTTAGCCTTTTTGGGTTTTTTTTTATATGACCTTTGCAACACTGGGTTTATATATTTGTGACATTTCCTACTTTGTTTAGATAACAGAAAATTACCAATGTATCAGTCCAACTTTGTTTCCTGAAAATTCAGTATGTTAATCTGTACCTGCTTTTCTAAACCCTCTAATGTTTTGATTTGTGTCATGTGTCTGCTAATCACATCCATCCGTTTGCAACCACCAGAAGGTCTGTCTTTGTGTTGAGATGTGGCAGCAAAGAGAAGTACGGCTGGGCAGTGCTTCTTTAGAGGCTGGCAAGGAGAAAACTGGTTCAGCTGATGTAAAATTAATGCAGTCATGAACAGGGCATTGCAACCTCCGTTCAGTGTGTGGGCTCTCCCTCCAACAGATCTCCTCTTGAGCCAGGCTTCTGGCACCTGAGGAATTTCAGTGGTAACTGGCATTTTCTCTGGCTTTTTTGATCCAGAGTCCAGGCCCTGGATGCTTTCTCAGCAATGTACAAGCATCCACAGACAAATGGATAAACAGCACTTGGGAAAAATATGGAGGGATAGGTAGCATATTATTTGGACAGAGCTGCAATTATTCATATGCACAAAGTTATCAAATGGTCCAGATACAGCAAAGTATGTTTCAACCTTTGGAAGCAAATATGCATTGTAAACATACATTAGATGGGGGAAAAAAACCTCCTGAGTGAAATTAAGGTAATTTGGAAAAGAGTTATGCCTGGAGTAGTGACCAACAGTTTAAGTACATAACGAGAGAAGCAGCTCATGCAATTTTAGTTCTGTGTATCTGAATGCATGAAAGAGATGGGGAAGGTGCTAATTCTTTTTAATGAGTGACTCTGCAGCTATTCTCCAGGCTTATTTTTGCAGACAATTCAGAGAATACAGAGAAAAGCAGCCAAAATACAGGCTGCAGATGCTGAAGTACTTGAAAAATCTAATGTTTACTGTCTGGCCATTTGGGGAGAGATTATAACCATACATTCTTATTTAAAATTGTCACCAAAAATAGAAGGTATTTGCTAGCAGGATGTACAAAATTTAGTAAAAAATACAAACAGATGTCTCTAAGGAGGTAAATGCTTTGGACATATGCAGAAAGTGTTCTCATGGTAAAGTCTGATTTTAACCTCTCATTGAGGTTCACTTCTAGTTCATTCTCAGCAGGACTCCGTTGCAGGATTAGATGAGATAATAGACCTCACAGAATCAGGAGGCAAAACTCCACCAAATTTAGCAGCTTCAATTAAATACCATTGTTTCTCAAGAGCTCCTTTTTTTTTTTGTCTCTGTATGCTAGAAAAGGTTGTACCTGTATATAATCAGAACATTTGGGGGTGGTTTATTTTAGTATAAACATGATTGCCTGACTGAAATACATGTGCACAACCATAAAGTGGAGCAGGTGGAGAATGTCACAAGTATTGTACGTCTTCTCATTTTGAGATCTAAATTACCATGAAATGATAAAAGTGACTCGTGATGCCAGTCTGTTTGAGAGACTCTTGAACTGATTGAAATAATCACCACTTTTTAATTCCTCTCCACTAGGCAGATATTCTTAGTGAAATAATTTCTTTTGGAAGATCATTCTTGTTAAAACCTGTACTGAGGCTGCGAAATAAAATGAGCATGTGGGAAAGGGCAGTGGAGAGGACATGTCTGAGCTCAAGCCATAGCAAAAAATAAAAGTGAACGATTATGATGATTCACTAGAGCCCAGGGCATGGACTGCAGATCGTGAAGGCATTAACCTGCAGCAAGTCAGCAACATAGATCTGACCCGGGGAAGGGTGACTGAACTGTGCCAAGGGCCGGCTGAATAGGGACTGAGGCTGCCAGGCTTGCAAGTGCCTGCTCCTCGCTGCATAGCTCACCTCATTTTCTCCATTTGAGACACATACCCTGGGTTTTATATGCACCTGGCCTGGCAGGGTGTGATCCAGCTGAATGCCTCAGCATTCGCTTATTCATTTTATTTTAAGTTAGGTGTCAGTGCAAGCTGTCTGAAGAGAGAAGTGCCCGCACCTTAGCCTCTGGCTTGGCCTCAATGAATCCAACTCAGTTTTCTTTGCTGCTTGAAGGAAGTCTCCAGATTAAAGAAAGCAAGCTGAGCTCACCTTGGCCCTCAACATTGCTTGTGTTGACAAAGCAAAAAAAAAAAAATTACCAGCCATGAATTATGAATTTATGAGTCACACAGATTAGAAGGTTTTTGTAGCTGTGTCTTTTTAAAACATAAAACATAAGCTTCAAAACTAAAGGGCAAGTTTAAATAGTTACAACGCAGAATTTGGAGTTCAGACTTCAACATTCTTCTGGTTATTTTTAAGTCTCTCTGTGCCTCAGTTTCGTTTTCTCAAATGGAAACAATAATCTCAAGGGCACTCTGGTAAAGGAGTCTTTATTGGGTGTTGTTTTTAGAAATGAAAAACTGCTGGTTTTGCTATTACTGTGACTAAGAGAGTGCCATTTCTTTGCAATTAATGGCTGGATGGAGGGTCCAAGGTCAAAGAGAAAATTCTTAACCAGTTGCAATTTGCATTATTATGACTAACCCAGAGGCAATTAATAATATTTCTATTTTTTTCATACATGTAGTTCTTCCCCTTCCTGCCCCTTATGTAATCCAGGGCACTTTGAAAAAAGCACAGATGGAAAAACTGGAGTCCAATTAAACAAACATTCTAGGCTAGTCTAAAAATGCCAGATAATATATTTCAAATAAAAAATCAGAATATTAGGCATGATTTAGTAAAAGGAGTGAGGATGCCTAGAAAACAAAAGTGAGTAGTGACCTCACACTGTGGGATGACAGTAACTAATACTGAAATCATTCTCACAAAAATAAACCTGCAGACATCAAAAGACTTGTAGATGTGGCACTTTGGGACATGGCTTAGCAGCAGTGCTGGGTTAACAGTTGAATACAATGATCTTAAAAGTCTTTTCCAACCTAAATGATGCACTGGTTCTATGTTCTATGTAAGTGAGACTTTCATATTATTAGAAACCATGAGGCTTATGAATTTATAATGATGCTGAATTTGTGCTAGGCTCTTCCTGGTGCTGGATGGCAGACTCAGCAAAGACCATTCTTAGCCTCTGAATGTTCTCTTTAGCAAATTATCTCCTATACTTGTTTAAAAAAAAAAAAAAAAAACCCACAAAAAAAGGTGAGCATTGTGAGAGCAATTTTACCAGGAGAAAAGCAGCTTTGGAAAGTGAAACAAGCTGCCTCGAGTCACACAAGAAGGCACCTGCAGATCTAGTAATAGCATTCACATTGCTCAACTCCCAGTATAGCAGCCGATGCAGAGTCTGTACCATCTTGCTGAACTCATGCCTTGGGTGCTCCTATAAGCACCTCCCAGGACCTGCTTCCTCTGCCACAGTGTCCAGGTTTGCTTAACAGTGGTATCCCAGATCATCTTTGCTGCAGCTGCTTAGTTTATAAATTGCATGGGTAAAAATTAATAAAGCACTATACATGTTCTTCCATTTGAAAAAGCAGCTTAGGCCAAAAGAATATGGTTAAATGGAAAGGTAGAATATTAGTAATATTTATATATTTCTTCTGTTTTCTTTACCTGTCTTCAGGATTTTCATAATGCCTTGTGCAAAGGGATCTTGTCTGCACCTAAGTCTTCTAGGTCCTACTGCAACACAGATAAAGAAGCATTATAAAACTCTCATCTTGTATAAATATGAAAAAGTTCACCCTTCATTAGATTGGAAGGTGCCTGCCCCTGATGATCTGTTTGAATATAAGCTATTTCTGCTCTTTCCTCCGCTGCTCTGAAGATGTCAGCCCCAGGGGCGCGGCAACTGAACATATTTCTTGGCACCTCAATAGGTTTATTAATTCTCTGACTTCTGACCTGGTGTTTCTGAGCATGGCTGAGATGAGCAGTAATTCCCTCATAAACACTCCAGTGTCAGGGAGGCTTAATTGCTTGGCATCACGAGCAACTGTTTGGTAGTTCAATGACAAAAGGTCTCAGAGAACGTGAAATGAGAGCCGACAGTTCTCCCTTGCTGCCCCTGCCGGCTCCCCTCCATAATGTATCCAGCATTTAGCTTTTTCAGGGCACCAGCGTTAGCAGAGCAAACCCTGATCCTGGTGTTTATGGTACCCATGTGATCACAGCAAGATCAGAAGTTAGAAGTCATAAGTGCAGCTCGGGTAATTTTGTAAACAGCAGCAGCACCAATTTCTTTTACAGCAAGTAAAAAAAAATACATTGCAACTGGAAATGAAGAGCATACAGAGCAGCTGTTTCAAATTTGTCTGATGCTGTTATAAAACAAGTTTAAAGTGTTAACAGTTGTACCCATGGCACAGTTTCCCCTGCTGTGTGCACACTGACAGCTTTCCTTTATGCCGTATAACTGAGCTAGCACATTTGTGCTCAGTTCCCTTGCTGTTCCTCTGAGATGCATTTCTCCAGCTGTGGGCTGGAAATGACTGGGCAGGCTCCTGGACTTGCAGGAACACTGTGCAGCCAACCACAACTATCGTGCCATGCAGCAGCATGTGCTGGGCAGACCAGTGCTTGTGGTGGTCCTCAAACCTTCTGCCCATCCTGTTAAATGTGTGTCGCTTTCTGACTCCAGGAGGGGAGTCACACCTCCAGAGAGCCCCAAGTCACATCAAGGTGATGACAGGATACAAGCAGGAAAAGGTGGAGGGGGTGGTGGCCCTGACCAGCACAGTGCTCCCCAGGCCAGAACAGCAGCCAGTGAAGATACTGATACAGATACTGAAGAGGAGGTGAACTGCTGAGGGGCTGCTGGAGAATCCTGTCCTGCCTCTTGCAGTAACGTACCTGGGGCAGTGTGCTCTACTCTCCTCTCCCTGGGCTGAAAACCCTGAGATCTGAAGGAGTCTTTCACCCAAAGGGCAGAACTGCTGCTCCAGTTTGGAGGAGTTGGAATATTTGCCAGAGAGTGAGGAAATGGTGCTTGTTGAAGGTAAGGAGAATGCTGAGGCTTTGAATTTTCCTTAGAAACTCAGCAGGTGATTTCTGTACCCCCCTCTGTCAAGATGCAAAGCATTTCACTCTAACAGGCTACTGCTAAAACCAGGATACCCCATTTTGTTTCAGTCAGGCGAGAAATTTGATGAGGAACTAGACAGCAAAGCAACAGATAAGAAATCCAAGCAGCAAGCCATGAAAGAATGGTTTCCAGGGAACTGGGGGAGTTAGACTCAGAATCTAGAAGTGATGCAGTAGTTAGGGAGATGCTCCTGACAAGATACCAGCTGTGGTGAGAAACCTTGGCCCAGCTGAAAAAGAGAAATTGATCTGCGCAACAACACTGTAGCTGGGGTGGAAAGTGGAGAGCAGACTGGATGAGGGACTGGCTGCAGCAGCTGAACTTCATGACCACAAGCCCCAGTGGTAGCAGCTGGGAAACTCCAGCTGCTGATCCTTACTTTGCTCCTGCACAGCTCTATTGATGGTACCAGCAGTGCAGAAGAGGAATGGGCTGCATGGCATGGGGCCACTGCTGGGTGGAGGTGGGGAGATACTATCTCCCACAGCACAAGGAGCAGCCATCCTTTTCCTACCCACAGCAGTAGGCATGGCAAGCCTTGTCCCAAAGTCTTTGGAACTCTTCATCCAGATTTCATAGCCTGTAACACACCAAGTACATAGGTGGCCCCAGAGTCACACAACTGCTGTGAGAGGAAGGATTTCTTAGGTGCAGGTGGGAGGGAAAGTGGCTGTCAGTGTTTGTGTGTGGGTGAGGGAGGTGGAGGTCTCAGAGTGGGGAGAGGAGAGGGAAATGGGCTCGCTGCAGCTTCTTCACATTCTGAAGGCTGGCTTATTGTTCCAGCTCCCCAAACACATCTTCGACTTAAGCAGTGAGTCTGGCCTGGATGGGCTCCAAATGCGTGGATTTGTAGGCTAAATTGAGGCTGTGAGTGGAGTAAGAGTCTGGCTAGAAGAGCAGTGCAAATGCCTACACAAGTGCTGGCACAGGAATGAAACACTGGGTGATCTAAAAGTATGTGTGCAAGAGAGAGAGAATAAATCACTGTTGGGGTTTGCATATCAGTTTCAGGAAGATTGTTGCGTTTCACATTTTAGAGACAACTTCAACAGAAGGACAGCTTACAGGGTCCATCTTGAAGGCTGCTGATGGGAAGAGGTGGAACCTGGGGCAGGTCAATAGTTAACAAGCTGAAGAGTTCAGTGAAATACCACAGGTAGAAACCATAGCAGTGGAGAAAGGAGTAACAAGAGGATAGGAAAGAGGAAGTTGTCGGCGAGCTCTAAGGAAGCAATGCAAAAACTGAGGGACTTCTGAGCAGGGATCCTCAAGCCCTTACTGTCACAATTAGCCTTGTGAAGCTTGTCTGTGTTGCTGGGACTGTCACTTGTGTTACTGGCTGAGTTTATTAATTTCTTTATTAACCCCCACAGCAGTGGTTAACAGGAGAGGTTTAAGATGACCAAGGGAAAAACTGGTAGAGTGGCTTTGTCTGTAATGACTTCTATTTCTGAAAAAAAGTGACAGTTCAACACCTCAAAATGGGATCTGGGACAAACTGGTTTGTTTTCCAATTCTGTTATCCATAGTCAAGGCTGGATTAACACTGTATCAGTGCAGGCCTAATAATTTCATAGGGAAGAAGCTTTCTGCTGTCCTGATGAAAGAAAATCTTGAAAAATCCTATTCAGGAATTTCTACCACCTTTTGAAGGCAGTTCATAGACAACAGCTCTGAGATGTGAGCTGTCTGTGCTTATTAGTGAAGTACTCTTGTTACCGACTTTGGTTACCAAGTAAGCTCATTCACTTCTGGGATCAGAAGGTGTCACAAGTACTTCAGGAGCATGATTGGGAGTAGGTGTTGATAGCCATTACTCACTCTCAGAGGTGCCTCCCTGCATTTCTGGGATGGGCCCATCACCTCCCTACTTCCAGAAGGCCACACACTGTGATTCTCACTTCTGCTCCAGCATTTTCTGGCAATGCTGATTTACTGCGGAGCGATGATATCTGCTCTCACTCGGAGTCGTTCACCTGGTCCTTGGCTGCCCTGGGTAAAAGGGCTCCAGCAACCAGGGAAGGGAGGCTGTACTGCTGAAACTGAAAGCTGGGTATCTCTTTTTAAAGAAAAACAGACTGTATTGCTCTGGTCCCAGAAGTTAAATGCTGAAATCTAAGTACCTGGGAGCCAGTGGTTTATATATTTTGAGCTGCTGCTAGGGCACACATCTGGTGCACTGAAGGCATGGCCATGCTGCTAGCAAAGTCCACTGGAAGCAGCTCATCTTTACTGCAACACAGTGCATCTGCATAACATTTGTGAGAAGATCAGGAGACTTCTCCAGCAAGGGGTTCAAAGTTTTGCTACTTTGCACACATGCATGGGCAGCAGATTTCAGCACCTGTTGATTGATCATCATATGAATGAATAGGGAGAGCTAGCTGGCAGCTGTTGGACATTCATCCTGCTTGTGAATATCAGAGCTTGTAGCAAGTCTATCCACTGTTTAAAAAAAAAAAAAGAGAGAAGCACCCAGTCAGGAATAAGGAATAAAGAGGCGAACATCCATTTCTTGTTGAAACCATGAACCAGAAGATGATTGAAATTATTTCTTCTCTAGCTTTCTGCATAATTCCCAAATAGCAGGCTGTGAACAATAACCTTTCGTATTCCTGTCAATGTTTTCATTCAATATAGCCCTGGGACTGGTAAGGGCCTATGTGGGGCAATGTTGCATCACTGGTATCGGCACATCTGGTTAACAACACACTGAGCTGCTCAAAAGAAATGTACTCATGTATGTAGACCATGGTTCTCCATTTCCTGTCTTATGCTGAAAAATGCATCAGTTGCTTTATACATAGCTATAGGTACAACTCTGCTGCTCCATTTATTCTGAGCCCATTCCCCAGGAGATCTTTAAAACACAATTATCTCCGGCCCCACTTAATCACACAATCTGTCCCAAGGTCTGTTCTTGTTTTTTTGGCCCTCCTGTTGCCAAGGGCTCTTACAAGGACTCTGCTCTCTCTGCTTTGATCCTGTATTAACACTTGTCTTGTGTCCCTTGTCAGTCACCTTGCTCTGGAACAGCCTTATGGCAGCTCTTGCTGTTGTGGCACATTGCCTTGGAAAGCAGATAGTGAGGTGGTCTAATTGTGTTTAACCTGCCCCAAAGCACAACGTGCATCCGCCCAAGCCTTTCCATTGCCATCTTCCCATGTCTGTTTTCATCTGTGTCATGATACCCATGCAGGTGTCAGTGGGCTTACCCAAACCACATTGTTTCCCCCACTCTCACAAGTGGGCACCCAGGACTGAGCACTCAGCCCAACAAATAGTCCATTCAGGTAGTGTCTTTTCAGGCTGTTGAACAGATCTCAGCAGTGAAGCAATGGAGAATGTTGTGATATTTTGGGTTTCAGCTTTGCTAGAAACAAGCAGGTGGCTTCTAGTAAGCTGGAGGAAAAGGAGGGGAAATAGAGAGTCTGGAAAATATAGGCTTAGGAAATGTGATGGCATTGAAGAACTACTAAAATTAAACTCTGCTGTCTAGGTTTCAGCTGTGTCCAGCTTGGGTTCAGCTTACACTGAAACCTAGGCTCTAATTTATACCCCTGCAAAAAGGTCTGTGTCTATATTTCTCTTTTTCTGGAGGTTGAAGTAAAATTCATGAGGACAGCAGCCATAGGTGAGACAGTACAAAAATAGATGAAAGACAAACTACCAGTAGTTAGCTTAATCCATAATTATTTACTGCAGAATCTCTTACACCCATATTAGTCTCCTGGGTTCTATTTCTGGCGACAGGCTGTTAGACATTGGTTAAGCAGGTGGTTTGCCAATGACTCCCACATTATATATTGATCTGTTCTCAACAGGGCTCCCTGTTCCTGGCTGGTAACTTTATCAAGGCAGATCTGCCTATGTAGTTTATGTTGTGACAGTGCCCATAAGTTCTGGGCTCCTAAGTGAAACACAAAATCCTCTACAGGTACAAAACTAAAAGCCCCAGGCTAAAGTACCCACTTATTAAAATTCCTCTCCCCATGCCATGCCAACCCTGGACAAAACCTAGCAAAAAGCTGTGTTCATTCATTCCCCTCCCTGCAAGGTGCTAAAGCTGCTTCTCAGTCCCCCACCAAACTCGGGGGCAGTGTCTCTCAGGAAGGCCCACCTGATTAGATGTGTCACCCCTATATAACTGACTACTTTTTGTCCCCTTTGCTCTCTGATCCTTTGCTCCATGAGCCAGCCTAGACTGATCTCCTTCTTTGTCAGTACCAGCATCAACTGCTTCTTGATGACTATTTGCTCCAGCTTTGGATATGAAAGTTAGCATACATTTTCTTTTCTCATACTGCATCTTTCCCAGCTCATGCAGGCTAACACATGAACCAAGGGGAGCTTGACTGTGCACTGTGCCTCACATTTCATGCTGTATCTTTGTGGGGCTTAGGCATTTGGGATAACACAGCTCCTCATCATTTTGTCATCCAAACCCACTAATGCTTCATATTTTGGATCTGTTTAATCCAAAGATATACCTTCTTCATTGGATAGCCCTGACAGTACTCCCATATTTTCATAAAGTGACAGAACTGGACTTTCGATATTTGTTATCTGACCTACCCTGCTGTATTGTCCCAACACAAAAAACTAAAAAAAAAAAAAAAAAAAAAAAAAAAAAAAAAAAAAAGGTAGGACAGCCCAAGGGCACCAAGTTAGCATTTTTGGTTTCCACAGTCAAATGCTCTCCCCACAGATGTAAAGAAGTGATGCTGCAAATTTGTGGATGAGGTGAAAGGTGCAAATTGGTTCCTAGCTAGACATAGCTCAGTCAGAGATATTTCCCTCTTCACACCTTCAGTAAACACTCAAAAAAAGATTGTAAATGGACTTCATAGGAGGCAGAAAGTGAGAATGACCTTGGGGAGGATGGAGTTCCCCTATGGGATGATAAGAATAGTTTGAATACACAGACTATTTTTTTCCCCATTGAGTTTGGTTATAAATCTTCTCTTTCAGAGAAGAGCTCCTTTTGTCCTTTTCTCGTGTATTCTTTTTGCCCAGTCATACCATTTCCTTCCAGGAGCTGATTTTACATGTCACCTTTTGCCTGGCAGCAAAATGTCTGAGAATGGTTTGAAAATCATGGAGGACAATCTTACAGCAGAGAAATAAAAATGCCTTATTCCAAGCTCAGTTCTGCATAATATCAGTAAGATGCAGTTACTTATGCTGTCTGAATCAAAAATATTTATTGCCATTATAAAAAAATATTTCAGGAGTTTCAAACTTGTAGCTTGATGCACTGATTGGTGCACACAGATTTATTAGACATGTGATAAGTAACTTGAGAATAAGAAAATAGCTGTAATCAATTGAAGATGCATTTAACTTTGAAAGATGTGGAACCAAAAATAAGTATATATTAGTTGTAACATTAAGTAAGCATGTGCCCTGTTTCCTACAAGAAAGTGTGACTTGTCTTGAACTATGCAGTCACAGTACAGAAGCAGTTTCCATCAGCTCATGCAGACAGCTAGGAAATAGGTTTCCTATTCTGTTGAAATGAGGTAAAATCTCTTACCAGGATCTCTTCTAATGTGTTTATAAATGTTCTACACATTTCAGCATCTCCTTGTATTCTTTCCTCAGGTGGTCTGCAAATTGTTTCTGACACATTTAATTTATTCCTGAAAGACTGGTCTACTCAGAAAACACAAGATCTGGTTCTTCTCCTGCTTTCTTGGCTTTCAAAGCATGAGATCCTGTTGATGTAAGGAAATGACACCTGCCTTATACCAGTTAAAAGCTACAATTATTAATGCTATCTTAGTAACACCTATATATCCATTCTTAGGATTAGTATCAAAGTGAAAGAGAAGACATTCATAGAAAACATTGGTCTCTTGGAGTTTCAGGAAACTTTATTGACTAAGTGATAGATGGGGAATCTGAGAATCTGAGTTTCTGTTATTGGTACTACTATGCATTAATTTCCACAGATTGCTTGATCTTTATGTGTCTTGTTTTGCAATACCTCTATCTAATGCTTTTGCTCTCAGGGAGATGTAACCTCTTAATAATTGTAGAATGCTTTGAGACCATTGCATAGAAAGTACTGCATGAAAGCTGAAAATGACATAGAGCAAATCTGACTTCAGACTTCTTGTTGCTTTTCTGGATGACTGATTTTAATTGCAGTGGGTTAAACAGCTGTAAACATGCAATTGCTGCACATTGAACAAAGGTTTTCATTCCTGGGTTCCCATGCAGGTGTGTGGCTGTGACCTGACCAATACTGTCTCTGCTGATCCTCCCCTGGTTTCTCCCTTGCAATTGATTCCAGCAGTGATGAATTCACCTCTTGAAATTAATAATGTCAAGTTTGTCAATATTTTAAAAGCTAAATTTAATTTTGTTCTCTTGAGCCTTGCCTTTGGCTTGTGAAAGCAGAAGCTTTAAACTCTATTATTTGGGAAGTCTACTGGGATGCCTTGGTGTGGCAGGTGCTATATAAGTTTAGTGCTGCATCACTATTGAAGTCCATTAAGAAAGATCTTTCTGGAGCTGTCAGCACTCTGCAGATTAAAACCAGAAAAATAAAGGCACTCAATAAATGATGCTATAATGGTTCAGATAGCTGCAGAGAGAGGACTTATCTTTGGCTTGTGATCAGTTTACTTCTGGGTTCAATGTAAAGGTTTTTTGGCTTCCTGTATAAGCTCTGAGAAAAAAAAAATCAATGTGGAGAAACTTGGATGAGTGCCAGAAGAAATATTGTACTGAATCCAGAATATAGAAATCCTTCAGAATTTCTATATT
Organism: Trochalopteron elliotii; assembly: GCA_024734555.1. Classification (NCBI taxonomy): domain Eukaryota; kingdom Metazoa; phylum Chordata; class Aves; order Passeriformes; family Leiothrichidae; genus Trochalopteron; species Trochalopteron elliotii. The sequence goes on from JANPWX010000045.1 coordinate 4,191,188, forward strand.
TTGCTCCATGCAGGCTCTTTATAGTCTGGCAAGAACTAGGCTTTACTATCATGACTCCAGTACCACTGCAGGGTTGTACAGGATGTGAACAAATTGTCAGATTTTATTTGGTCATTTAAAAACATGTATCAGCCCCCCCACCCCGCAAAGATACTGTTAAAAAGGCAAGGTGGGTAAAAGGTGAGAGGAAGAAGCATCAAACACCTGCAAAAGGGTTGGAAACAAAGCATAAGGAGTAAGTGTTCGGTTTTGAAGTTGGTGAAGATTGGCAGCAAGACACCTCCTTATCCCTGCCATGGCTACTGTTTAACTGTTTGGAAAAGGGAGGGCAAAGTGAGCTGTTAGAGGTGAATTGGACACTGCCACAGAGCCTCCTCACATGTAGAGGAGATGAAGCAATGGCAGAGGCGTCCTGCATGAGCAGGCATAGGACAGTGCCTCTGGAAGTGGTGGTGGAGAGCACCCAGGCACTTGCAGGGTTTTCCTGGGACTGTAATGCCCCAGGAAAGGAATTGTGAGAGTGCAGTGGATTCTCCAGCTCAAGGCATAATGAGGTGCTCAAGCTTGCAGATAATGCCAGTCAGGGTATTGGCCAAACCAGCCTGCAGTCATGGTAATGCCTTTGGTTGGGTCAATGGCACAATACTTTTACTCTGCTCTGGTTTCTGCTTGGTAAAGATACTGAATTAGGCTCTCAGATACAAGTGGCAGAAATTGCAAAGTGATCTGAATGTGATGTTTGACTGGGGAACATCTGGAAACACTGGAAGTTGTACATCAGAGAGGAGATCCCTGACTGGGATGTGAAAACTGTGAGTGGTAGAAAGAAGGAGAAATAGGGAGAAATTGATGCTTCTATTCATGCTCCCAGAATACAAGGACAAGGGAACATTCAATGGAAATAAAAGGCAGCAAATATAAAACTGTTAAAAGGAAATAGATTTTATACAATGCCTAATTAGCTCATTCCCATAAGATAACGTTAAGCCTAAGAGATTAGTAGGATTTAAATAAAGGGATTAGACATTTATATGGATAATGTAATTGGGGATGTTCTTATTAAATAGAATACATATTTTTCTTTTGTTATGGAAGGATATAAGCCCTCTTCCTTCAGGGCCTAGGCTAGTTACTAACTGATAAGAATTAGAAAGAAACTTCCCCTTTTGGCAAGTCATTCCCTACTTGTCTTCTGCTAGATTCCTTGTACTTAATCTGAATTGTTTCTGCAGGCCCTATCACAGCAGGATTATTAAACTATATGGTCCATTTGTTTGGTATAGCATGGCAATTCTGTTTCTTCACAATCAAATGTCTCACTGACAGATCACAAAAATCTCAGTGGTCTGAAACAAAATTCCCTTTTTCTTCTATTAATTCCATAAGAGGATTGACCTTGAGTGCCCACCTATTAGACACCACCAAATCAGCACCAACAAATCTCTCTTACCTGTCCTAACAGTAATATCTTCCAGCTCTCATTCAGGACTCACACAAGCTCAGTCAGAGGTGGCAGGACACCAAAGATCCCTCAACCTTCACCAAGTGGGTTGTCAAGCATTGAAACAGGCTGCCCAATGGAAGTGATGGAGTCATCATCCCTTAACTTTTTTGAAAGATGTGTAGATGTGGCACTTAAGGACATGCTTTAGTGTTGGACTTCACACTGTTGGGTTAATGGTTGGACTTGGTGGAGGATCTTGAAGGTATTTTCCAACCTGAACAATTCTATGATTCTGTGTCCTCCCACAGATGTGAATGGGAGTGTCTCTCATGGGTGCTGCAGGCTGTCAGAATTTGGAACAAAACCCAATGATAATCAAAAGTAAAAATTGATTCAAAACTCTTCCTTTCACTTGCAGACAAGATAAGAAAATTGCTGCTAGTCTAGGCTTCCCATTAAAAAGCATCAGATGGTCTTATCTAACCTAGCTAAAATTCAATTGTCTTGCATTTTGATTACTGAAACATCCTTCTCTTTGATCTTGCTAAGTGTATTTTCAGTCTATGCACATCCCTGCAAAATACTGCTATAAAGATCGTCCTCCTAATCCATCAGTTTGGGATTTTATGCATTCTTTGCTCCTCTTTGCTCCTCTCTACTACATTCTGCTTCTTTACTCCATCAAACACAAGCTATTTGTCTTTTCTGTCAGGCCCCTTCCCAACCTGCCAAAGAACTCTCCTTTGCTATGACAATGTCATCTTCTTCTCATCATTCTGTCAGTCTCTATTTCTTACTTGTTAACATTTTTATAGAACAATTTCTGGACTTTTTTCCTTGCTGCTATTGGGAAGAATCTTGGTAAAGAGCAGCAAAATACCCTCATTATCTTCCCAAATCTCTGTTGAAAACACTCCTTTACTGTGTTGCCTTATGAAAAGCTTGCCAGCGATGTGGCAACTCTCCATCACACTGACAAACAGTGCAACAAACAACCAAACAACCAACCCACTGCCCTGTGTGCCCAGATGCACCTGCTGCCTTTTACATACACCTGGAAGGTAGGGATGGTCTATTTGGTTCTGCAAAGTGTCTTCACAACAGCTTCCCTGTTACTGACTGGGACTTCTGAGGGCCACTACAAAACAAACATTGATTTTCCTCATTCTTTTGTGCCAGTGAAACACCCAAGTTGGGAACTGCTTTCTGTAGGAGCTATATGTGTGTTGCCATCATGCTCTCCAGCCAAAGTCTCTTCTGAAGGCACATGCAGTGAAAAGTGGGCCCCAGAGAAGAAATGTTCAGCTTAGCCCTGTGCTTGGCAACGTTGCTTTTCCCTCATCGGATAATGACTCCTGCAAATCCTCCAGTTCAAGAGGGTGTCTTTTGTGTACTAAATGCTGCCATTATTTATAAAGCACTCTTGCTGAATGTGCCTCAAGTCAGTCCTGCAGGACAGTTTCAATCAAATTGTGTTCAATTTATTCCAGCTGAATAACTCTGAAACTTAAATAAAATTAAATTAATGGTGTTGTATTTGTATTGTGTTACAAATGTAATAAGCTTGAAGTAATGCTGACTGTAAAATCAGATGAAGACTATAGAGTAAAAACCAACCCCCAGAAAACAGTGCAAAATTTGATATCTTGCTTGCAAGAGCAATCAGGGTACATGTAATCCAGAAGGTATTTTTAATTATATTTGTTCGTACTGTTTCTCTACTTCATTCTAATAAAAGACAAGAAATATTCTCCTATAGTGGTTATGTTTGGTTTGACAAACATGCAGAACACCCTGTATCTGTTCCTAGCTGACTGTTTTGGGACTTGCAGAGATACTGTTACTAATAATTATCTTACATTTATAGGACACCTTTAATCCCAAAGCACATTATAAATTAGAAATGAGGCCCAAAGTGCTTACATAGCACTGTCAAAATATGTGTGTTTTCTTCCACTTATTTGGTGACATGCAGATTTGGTCCTAGAAATTGTAAATATTGATATATATGTAACAGAATATCTTATCTATTGAATACCTCCCCAGAAAATTTACTCCCCAGAAGGTCTAGGATTCCTGTCAGTTAGATATTTGGATAATTCCCAGTGCAAACATTACCCTCAATCACTGGGGAAAACCCAGCTTTCACCAACAGTGCTACAACATAAGTTGCAGGCATACAAAGCAGGCACAGCTTCAGGATGTGATGTCTTATCTAGAGACAGGAAAATATGTGGAGTGCAGTTGGGTAGCTGGGAATAGCTGGTTGAATTTGCCCTGTTGGAACTCAAGCCTCTGGCTTGGGGGAGCCCAGGCATTTTGAACGCTGCCATCTCTTCAGCCACAAGCTGCTCTGCTTTGAGCTGCCCAGGGAGTAGTTTGGAACCCATCCAGCCTCTCACATACCCTTCTGCTTATCTTACAGGAGCATCAAGGCTTCGTGGTGTGCAGACAGGATTCTACAGACTCAGGGAAAGGATGAAAACCTATCTGGGGCAGCACAGGTGGAAGGAAATGGAAAGTGGGACTCAGCTGACAGATACCCCCTGCCAACCCATCATGAGATATGCAAACTGCACTGGGGAGGGGTGATGGAGTCCCTCAGAGCCATGTTGTTTCTACCTGTTGATTCTTTTCCAAAGGCCCTAAAGCATAGTGCAGTAAAGTTGTTCCCACAGTAAACAATGCTCCAAACCTCAGAAGATCTTTCTTCACCAGGACTGGCAACAGCCACCTCTATGTATGAAGCAAATTCTCTTTGGTCAGGTAATCCGTATCAGGTCACCAGAGGCAAAGCAAGGTTCTCAGTGGACAAGAAACTCTTCTGACCTGCTAACAACATGCAGATATTAAGGACATCTGGTTTCCAAGACATTTGTGACCTCAAAGTGCTTGGACAGTCTCCCCTGAAAGTCTGACAGATTGTCTATGAATCCTGCTGTTTAAAGTGATACAGAAAATATTAAATCAGTGTCAGTGTTGATAGACTTAAAAAACCTGATGCCTTAATATTCCCTGACTTTAAAAGCTTGCCTAGAAATCTTTCCAAGTTCATTTGGACTGGAGTAAAATTCATGAAGCTGCAGTCATACTGATCTTTCTATTTCATTTCTGCTTCATACATTCCTTTCATAACTACTGAGTGCAGTTATGTGGCCCCAGGAAGAGAGAGCAAAGTCAGCTCTATTGTAATAGGAAGCATCTTGGTAAAAGGCACTGGGATTATGCCAAGGCAATGTTCAGTCCAAAGGGTACCAGCTCAAAGTGCTGAATTAAGGTATCCTTAATGTATCGTCCAAGAACCATGGAGGTCTTTCAGTAATCTTTTATTTTTAATTAAACAAATGAGCAGTCAGTGGGTTAAATAAATTCTAAAGAAGAAGAAGCTCTAATATTCCCTCTGATCCTCCTTTCTTTTGTGGCTCTTGGATGTGCTGCTCACGTGCTCCCCTCAGTTATTCACAGCCACATGACAAATGCTACCTAATGGCTGGCTTATTCTATTTGTGCTTTTGTACTACCCTCTCCTTACAAACCTGAAACACTTTGAATTCACACAGTGAACTACAGCAAGTCAATGTTCACTTTTGATACACTGAATTTATTTAAAAAGTGGCTTGTGCAAAAATCTTTGGATGAGCTACGGTGTATTAAGTTTTGTGTGGACACATCTATACTTTGAACTTTCCTACCTGGCCTCTTGCTGATATCCCATATGATATTTCTTCATGCTGGAGCTGTTTCATCTGCTTACATGTAGTCTCTCACTGGATCAAGGGCCAAGCTAATGGGATTCAGCTAATGGTGCATGTACCCTAAAAGTAGCCTGTGAATGCATACTTGAAATCTCATGCACTCTTTCACACCTCACAATCTCCTTGCCCAGAAAATGAGGACTCATCCAGGATTCATGGGTCATCATATACCCAGGAAAAGCAGGCTGATCAGACAAGCTGCAAGTGACCTGGAGATACAGGAGTATATACTACAATGATGCAGAAGAATATGCTTAGGATATAGCTCATGGCAACAAGGATGGAATAAAACTGGTAAAAATAGGAGAGAAAACTCCGAGTCTGTAAACAAGGTCTCTGTCAGTGTTTCATGTACCAACTTCTTCCCCAAGGCTTTGTGTTTGATATTTGGTGCAGAAGCTTGTGTGCTGTGACCTGTGCTGGTGGAAGAGAGGATTCTCATCCTAACTTAGTCAGGGCTACAAAAATGTAAAATTCCTGTAAACCTAGGACCTTTTCCCTGTGGAAAAACAAACAAACAAAAAAAAAAACCTGGACAGACCCAGACAAGGATGCTCCTTAAATACAACATAAACTTGCTGTACAGCTACAGTAAAAGAGCACTCAAGATGGTGGTGGTAGACTTCACATCCAGGTGTATCTTGGGGTTGTAGAGGGAAAGATGAGGGAAGGCACATAAATATGTTCTGCGAGCCCTGCAATTAATGTCATTTTAGGCCAAAAGAATTAGGCAGCTTCTTCAATCTGTTTGGGTTGTGGATTCTAAGTCTGCTGAAAGCAGCATCCATGCCAAGGAAGTTTTGTTTGGTGATGATTATTCCTCTAAAATTTGCATAGTAATTGCACACTGTCACTTACATCCCCATTCTCCCAGCCTTTTGCATTTTCATACTTTCCAGACCATTCACTGTGGTACATGCCTGCACCTCAATTAAAATAATGACAGTGCAGCACTTTCAGATGGATAAATACTTTATAGAGGCATCCATGTCTACTGCAGCTAGGGAGAGCTTGGGCAATAAACAAGACACTTTGCTATTTGATGGACACTGTTAGCATTCAGCTCCCATGGCATTTTATGAGGTATATTTCCCAAAACAAGATGTGTGGAAATGGAAGAAGATTAAATACCCCTGGGCTGGTCACTGTCACAGTCACGCTCTTGGCATCATCAGAGTTTAGGTCTGGTAAGGTTATTGCAGGACTCGACTTGGCATTGTGCTTTGAATGTGTCCCCTAGTGGAACGAGGGAGAAGAGCAAGCAAGGCCGTGCTGCACCTCCTCACCAAGAATGCAAGACACAGCAGGTCCAGAAGGGCTGTTGGTGAAGCGATGACCTCTCAGATGACTCTTTGGTTACACAAAGTGATCACATCTCCCTTGTCTGTGCTCTGCTTTTAACTAGGTCCCTTCTCTGCCCTTCAGGGCTTTATTTAATAAAAAAAACTTTTGAAATTGAAATACTGTGGTTGCAACGCTTTTTTTGCTTTTCCAATACCAAAATACAATGTATGTTTTGAAAAGCAACTGTTTAAAAGACAACAGTCACTCTAGGAGTAGTACATTTACACCATTTTCACTGTGTACCTTAGAATATATAAAAACAGTGCAAAAAGTACTAGCTGGAAATTCCAAGCTTTCATGCATTTAGTTTTTTATTTCTTCCAGTACTCTAGCAGTGGTTATTGGTATTAAGTCTGTATGAGTATTAGGTCTGTTTCATTTTGATACATCATAGAGCAAGCTATGTAAGTAATGTAAGTGTAAGTATGTATGTAAGTAAATGTAAGTGCAGAAATAGGGATGTGGTTTAGTGGTGGATTTGGCAGTGCTAGGTTAACAGTTGCCTCTTGAAGGTCTTTTCCAAGCTCAGAAACATTATGATTCTATGATTCATGGCAGGATGAACTTCTCCAGCATAAGAGCAGTGTGCCTTGACACACAGGCAGGGCTGACTTCATTCTCTTCCCATCCCTACTGTTTCAGCTCCTTAGTGCATGGATTTCTCCTCTCTAACCTTCCAATGCCTCTCATCCCCACCATCTTTCCAACTTTTTAGGGTTCCTCAGCAAAATGGAAGCAGTGTGGGAAACACTTTATTGCTGGTACATCTTCCCCTGCCTGGGAAGAGAGACTTGGGAATGGTATTCCAAAATCCTCATTTTGGAAATGTTGTCATGGCTGTGATCAAGATCCCAGGTGCCACAGTAATGGCTTAATCTGTTTATCAGCCTGTCCTGCTGTCACATCAGAGTCTCCAAGAAAGGAGAGAGCATCAATTGCAGAGTGCCAAACTGACCTCCTAAGTAAGAAGAAAAGGGAAGAGATCAAGTGTTTCACACCATCTTGATGGTGTTGCGGAGCATGAACAAAAGAAAAAAATGAGGAGAAGAAAGGAGCTCTGAGCAGAAATACAAGACAGCTTTTTACTTCAAGGGGGTGTAGGAGGGAGAGAGAAATGAACAGCACTAAATGAAAAGCAACAACAGCAACAAAGAGAAAGAACAACCCTGCAGCAAGCGCTTCTGGATTGGAGACAGAGCAGAGGGGTGGTGGAGGATGTGCTTGTGGCTCATTCCTGTGCACTATGTCAACCCCAGCCAGCTGTGTTCTGGAAAGCAGAGGGACAAGGGATCATTATGGGCAGCAGTACACAACACAGAGCCAAACACAAGCCAGAAGCTCATTCCTTCCTTCTGCAAAAGCTGGGGCAACAAAACCAGCATGCCCCTGACTTGTAGTCAGGCAAGGACATCAGATGGAATGGTCACACCTGCACCCAGGTGGGAGCACTGCAGCCTTCCTGCATGCACCCAGCACCTTTTCACTGCTTGACAGCACGGATTTTATTGATAGTATTTCACAGATTGTTCTGTGGATGAGTCTGTACCTTGCCTGATGGAAAATTCTGCCTGGATTTTTCTGATGGGAGGTTTTACTACTTGCATTATTTGATTTCCAGAAAAGGCTATTTTTGACAAAAATATTACAGTTTCATAAATTTATATGCTATCTCATAAACATCATAAAATGCCTTTTTGACAAATCTAATAAACATAACAAAATGCCCTTTCAATAAAATCGCTGAAATCTTGCCAGGCTGCATAATAAACTTGCATTTTAGCATGGTTAGCATCTGGGCTTAAAGAAGAAGTGTAAAACTACCCACACCTTTGAGCTATGTCTTTCTGAAATTTGCTGATCTTGCCATGTCCAAAGACGCTGCACTTCACCTTTCTACCAGCCAGTGAGGCTCAGAACTAGGTTAAGCTATGGGGCAAAAAAAATACAGTGGGTTTACACTTTACAGAAACAGAAATTGCTCAGTAGCCTCCAGCTTTGTCATACCTTTGTCAGCCTTTCAAATATATATTTCATTTGCATTCCATGTCAACTCTTTGTAGAATGGAGTGATTCTTGTAGAATTGTCCCAGAAAAAACATTTCATGAGCTGGGGGAAGCTGATGGATAGAATTTCTTAGAACAGGAAAAAGTCACAACACCTTTGTGTTGTTGGGAATGAGAAGAGCTACACTCTCAGAGAGTTGTGTGACTCTGTGTGTGTGTCTGTGTCCCCACACTCGGTAGTTACCAGCTGGCGGTAGCTGGGCATGGTGAACTTGTAGTGAGTGTAATGATGCAGTGATATCCATAGTGACAAGCAGAAAAGGAAAAAACCTCTGGGATACATGTCCAGAATTGCAGAGCTCCTGTTTCTCAAAACCTACTACAACCTCCTGCTGGTAAACACACTCAGCTATGCCTTTCCTTAGATGCACTACTCTATGCACAGCTTTCCTGAGAGCCTGTGGATGCATGCCTTTCTTTGTGCCTTTGCCTCTTCATTGGGGAGGGAATCTGTGCTGGTTTTGCATTCATTGATTTGTGGTGAAAAGGGAAGAAGGAAGTGCTCAACCCACCACAGAATGCAAGACACCCATAGTTACTTCAGTTTCTGCTGCCTGCTTGTGAGTCAGGCATCCTGTTCTCTCTGTTTGCTATCATCCCATTCTCTCCCTTCTCCAAGAATTGGAGGAAGGTAATAAACTGATGGGAGATGGGAAACTGGGGAGAGAGAAATACTGCCAGATAAACAAGGCAGTGGAAGCACCGTCCAGAGGGACATGGGCAGTTCTCAGGTGAGTGCTACCACTTTCACCCACTTGATTAATGTATGAACTTTATGGCCTTATTCTTAAGCTGGAGTGACTTTGGCAACTTCCAGAACTTCTTAGGAAAACAGGAAACTGTAACTCTGACACTGTTAAAGAGGCAGACTCCTATGGAGGTTGAAGGGTGGTCTCTTAACTTTTCTGTGCAATGCAAGCACTTGTCTGGGCCCTATCTTCCCCTGCTCTGTTCACGATGATGTAGTTGAGAGAGGTTTGGCAGTGGCACCCCAAAGCCATGGAATGCTGTTAGTAGCACTGAGCTGCTCATTGCAAGGAAATTTCCATTTTCTTCCACTGGCCTGATGAACTTAGTGTAGAATAGCAATGGTAAGACAAGTGTCACCACTGAGCTTGCTGAGCTGTGCTCTCTCCTAATGAAACCAGTGAGTCCTCTCTAAATCGTATTTTCCCTAAGTATTATTTTCTGGGCACGAGTTGTCTTTCACAAACACTTGCAGAATGGGCATGGAAATAATTTGAAGTTATGTCTTGCTCTGGCAGATGAACTGCCAAGTGTGAAATGCCTCTCCACTGGTGGTGTTTATTAAGATCCTTCTGGAAATGACATGCATCTTCCAATGGGCTCTAGGTTGGCAGCTGATAACAGAACATAAATGTGAACTCCTGCTCGCAGAGCTAAAGATAAACAGCAGGAAATAACAAAATACATCTCAGTCCCACGAATGAAGCGACATTCTTCAGCATTCTTTTCTGCTTTCTCCAATTTCATGCAATGTATTTAATTACTTTCAATTATAAGTGAGAGTTAAATTAGACAAATGTGCTTCGAAATCTTCTCTTCATTGCATAGCTATATTAGCTTTGTGATGTCACATGTATCAGAATAAAACATTTACATTTTTCTCTTTCTTGGTTAAAGTTCATCTGTGGCTGTAAATCCACAGAATTCAATTAGATCACACCAGATAGCAATTTGATCCTGTTTGTTTAGGTTCTGAGGTGAAAAGATTTACTGATGGCTCTAATTCCCTTATTTCCAGAGTTAGTTATCAAATTCACTTAAATGATATTCTGCCTTCAGTGTCATGAAAGTATTACCAAAAGTGGAGGTAAAGGAGAGATTTTTCCTCTCTGTGTTAGCTATTCATGGTATAACCTGAGAATGAAGAAAGTTCTCAGCTTTTGCTTGGCCCCTATCTGACCTAGATTCCCTCTTAAGACTGGTAAGTCTCTGAGTTTGCTCCATACAATTTTGTATTTGATAGGTCAGGCCATTTATCCATTGTTTTAAGATTTACAACCCACCTAATGCCTCACTATATAGGGCAGTGAGATTTTGCTGATTTTCACCTGCAAAGTGTAGCTCTTCTCTGGCAGCCTTTCACACTCATTCACAGCTTCAGTTGCACATGGGGGTTTGCTGGGTGGTCAGTGGGTGATGTGGCCTTCCAGAGCTCCAGGCTGAGCTACCTAGGCTCCAGGAAAGGACTCTGCAGCAGTGGGAAGCAGAACAGGCTGCAAGTGCTGGTTATTAAAAATACCTTTAATTAATAAGCTCACGTGAAACAAAGGAGAGTCAAAGCATTCCACCAAAGCCTGTAAATAGGTTCCCTCACTGGTTTCTTTGGGATGAAAGGTACTACAGAAATGTAAGATGTTATTGCAGTGGTACCATCAATATGGCTTAGTGCGGGAAGGCATTGTTTAGTATGACAATACAAGTTTGCTTAGCCTGGTCAAGTCATGCCTGTTCTGGAGCTTTTATGGGGAGTCTGAGGAGCTGATGAGAAGTGCTGGCTCTAGTCATCTGTAGTTTCCTCTCTCCAAATGAAATGGACACAAGATATATGATTTTATCAATATAAATCTGCAGTATCACAACCAAATAAGCTAAAATAGTCTATACTGCTATAAAACTGCTGAAATTTCAATGAATTCCATGGATTCATTCCAGATTTAATGTCATTAGGAGAAGAATCTGTCCTAATTGTTATTCACTGACTCATAGGGTCAAAAGTCCACTTTGGCCATGGGAATCTGCATTTCCAGGTGCAGTTGTGCCACTAAGCCAGCTCTACAGATGTTAACACTGCAATGGTATAACTGTGAAAGATGAGCATTATTAAACCAGAGCATTCCAGAACACTGCTTCTGGAGGATGTCATTATAACCTATTGCATCCCTTGGACAATTGGGTCTCTTTTGACCTAGATCTTAGGTGTCCAAGAAAACACTTCTGCAGAGCTCAGCTTGGATCTGTTTTCCCTCACAGCCAGTGTTTAATTGAGCAAAGTTTCCTGAGCTCATTTCAATTAATATTGAGTAGATATGTCAGAGAGTCTGTTTCTGAGCCCTCAGAGATCTCATTTGCTCTGACATCTCTAGTCTCCATAAATTTTACTTTGTCTAGGCTGGAACATATTTGTACCCATCCTTTCACCTGCTTGTACATGAATAGAGGGTAATGGCTGAAGAATGAACAAAATTCCAGGAGAAACTTTTCATATTCTGTTTCTTCATTTCCCTTTTACATGTCCATTATTTAATCATCATTCAGCTCTTTCTTCAGATGGAGCTTGAGTAAAGACTGATTTAAAACTGAGCTAGAACCTCAGAAAATTGGGCAGCACTAAATGCTTAGTTTTTTTTTCTTTTACATATAACATTGCTGTATAGATATAGTGCTGACACCAAGGAAAACTAAAGTGAGAAACTGAATAGAGAGATTGGAGCAATGTGGCAGTCAGGTTCTTCAGTACCTTCCAACACTCTTATGGACCCTAGCCCAATCCCAGAAAAGCATCTCCTTTATTAGTTTCTAGGTATCTGTCATTTTCTGCTATTTGTGTTACTGGTGATTATTATCCTCAAGTTCTTTTCAGGCAAAAATGAAGGGGGAAAAGGAGAATAATAGAACAGGAAGGCAGAAATGGCCTCAGTGTCTCTTTCAGCATCTTCAAACCTATGCCTAGAATAGCTGGCCTTTCCAGACTTTTCTCACAGGCTGCACATTTTCTACACTTCCTCATGCCCATGTGTCCAAGGGAAGTGTTTCACATAAGAAAGGAGTTTCTCAAAATGAACAAGGAAGCCCCAGGAGGTTTTTTAATTCAAACACCCAAAAGTATAACTGTGCCCTGAAAGAATGAAATGAACTTTGGAAGTTTCTGAACACTCTCTCTTTCCCACTGGGTGCCCTGGACTGGGAGAAACTCTTTCTTCCATGTATCCTTTTTCCTTCCATGTGAAGAAGAAATCTACTTCACCTGCCTGCAAACTCTCAGATCACTAACTAGATGGATCTGTGCATTTTCATTCTGCAATAGCTTGATGCTTTGTTGTTTCTTTACCCTTGCTCATAGGGTGATGTCAAAAATGTCATTCCTTATGAAAGGACAATGTCAGTGTGTGATATGTAGGGACTGTGACAGGGAGAGAGGCCATAGAAATAGGTCTAATGTCACTAATAATACATGAGGCAGCATAATGGGAGGTCTCTGGAGAGGAAGGCAGCACTTAAGAGATTCTGGACATGTGGAATTCAGTCCTCCTTTGGGGGTTAATGATACCATTTGGCCCAATATATCCTGGTGTTTCACCTTCTTTTGTATATTAGATTTCAAACATTTAACCTTGTAATGACAGAGCTGCTGTGTCTGTTCTTACATGGTCCTGTTTAATAAATTTAGACTTGGGTGGGTCAGCTTTAAGTCTCTGCCTCTGAGTCTTGCAGAGATGCTGGGTTTATTGCCAAAGGAACCTTTCCAGCTAAGGCACAGATTGAAGAATATCAGTAGTGACTCCGATAGTATAAATTTTAAACTATTCTGGTTCTTGATTCAATATTACTTAAAGGTCTCATTCTCTCAGGTCCCAATGACTTCATTGGGAGCGCAGACTGAGCGCTGCACCCTTACATGTCAGGTAACAATTAGACATTTGGGGGTACTGCCATTGTAAAAAATAAGAAATTCCAGTAGGCCCCATGACAGCCAGACCCCCTTCCTACCCATCACACAGAGAAAGCTGCTGGAGGGAACACAAAGATGGTAGAACAGTGTCTTTTGTGTCCTTTTCTTGAGAGGAGACTCCAAGAGCCCAAGCACTCATTGTCTAACTGCTGTACAAATATTGGTAACTAATTTGTATTCTATTCTATTCTGATAAAGCAAACAAGTAATCTTGTCTATACACTGAAGGCTCTTTCCCTACCTTATTATATTAAATTAAAATTTGGGTCAAGATCATTCAATGTTCTTTAAATTAGAGTGAAAATGTGGATGTCACATTTGTGATTGAATAGACACGTGAAATTCGTGATTGTGTTTATGTCAGTAGGATAATGTTAAAGTACAGGGTTTATTTTTACACTACTTCAGGTCTCTCACAGGGTGGGCCTTTGGCAGAGAGTTGTCAAGAGTGTCGGAAAGATGGTTGTGGGATCTTTTGCTGCAATGACAGTGAGACAGCCAACATGATCCATGGTCTCCTGGAACCTCCTTGAGCCAGCTGATACTGAACACCCGTGCTCCACTGCAGTGTTGGTGCTTTCTTGGTTACCACTTTTTCCCTCTTCAGTACTCTTGCCTCCCAGCACTATTCCTAGTTCACTATGCACACCCCCAGCAGGGCTCAGCCCTGACCCTAAGCTCCTTTGAGAGCTTCCTGGCATTTTTCCTGGGATACTACGGGAGTCTGGGCATGAAAAATGCCTATTCCAAAGAGCTGAAAAGCCAGAGGGCAGTGTTCCTCCTTTCTCTTGCTACACCAAACTCGGCTCCACCAGGCACAACTTTGCTTCAGGTCTTTCATTTTGTTCAGTGAGAATCAAGCTTCAGCAATTGTATTCCATTGAAATCAATGTCAGGCACTCAAAGGCAGCTCTAACATTTGGCATCTGAGCAGGAACTCCCCGATTTACATGGGGGAAGCACTGGGCAACATCCAGCTTAGAGCTCTGCTTGCTGCACAACAAACAAACAGGGGCTTATTTAGCTTTCAGTAGCCTTGGAGGCAGGCACTTATCACCAGATGCAGCTCCTGTTGTGAAGCACTAGCCTTGGAGAAGGCTCTCAACAAATCATGAGGTTCTTGTTTGCAAGACTTCTGCTGCCTTATTTCTCTGTGCTGTGTTCAGAGATATTGCATGGGAGGAATAACAACTGCTCCAGTGGCACTTGCTGGCTGTTCTTGACAGCTGAGCAGGGGAGCTGGTGCTTCCAGTGGGCTGACCTGTGTTTCTCTGGGTAAATCTCTGAGAAGGTAAGGACCCACGGTAATAAAAGAGGAGGGTAGGGGATTTTATTTTGTACCTGGGGTAGGCCACGGGTATGAACAACAGGTTTTGCTGTTTTTTTAGCAGCCCTCACCTCTGGGGTCACAGTGTCATTCCTTGTTTCTTCACATGGCTCCCACATTGGTTAGGAGGTCATTCCCTCAATCCCTACTAGTAGGTGAAAATGGCAAAGATTAAATTTCACATGCCCTGTGTTCAGCACTATGGCTGCTTCCTCTGAAGCAGAGCAAGTGCCACATGCTGATACTGCTTATTGAAAGCCCTTTACAGAGCTGATCCTTGCAATAACCCGGGCTTGTTTCCTTCAAGCTTAATTTGATCATGTGTCAGCACCAGACTCAGCTCAGCTTTTACAGTCAGTCTTTGTCAGAGATGGCTCTGGCATGAGGAACTCACCCCACCATCACTCCTCTGCTAAATCCATCTAAACCACATTTTCTCACAATGTGCTTTGAAGCAAAAAAATTGTAACCACATATTTATTCCCTTCTGACATCTCCATGGCTTTGCCTCTCCAGAACTCAGCATGCATTTTTAGAATTATAAGATGTTTTTACTGTGTTTGTATTGTGTTCTGAAACATTTCTATTGTTGTTCTGCAGTGCCCCAAGTGTTCTGGCTGCAAAGTGCTGTAAGTACAACTGGATTACTATTTGCTTAAGTAAACATCAGAAGAGAGGTTTAGAATCATAGAATCATAGAACCATTTAGATGGGAAAAGAGCTTTAAGATCATTGAGTCTAGCCATTAACCCAGCACTGCGAAATCAACTGCTAAACTATGTCTCTAAGTGCCACATCCACATGACTTTTAAATACTTCCAGGGATGGTGACTCCAACACATCCCTGGACAGTGTGTTCCAAAGCTTGGAAACCTGTTCAGTGAAGAAATTTTTTCATATCCAATCTAAACCTTCCCTAGTGCAACTTCAGGCCATTTTCTCTCATCCTGTCACTTGTTACCTGGGAGAAGAGGCTGACCCCTTCCTTTCTACAACCTCCTGTCAGGTAGATGTAAAAGCAATAAGGTCACCCCTGAACCTCTTTCTCTCCAGGCTAAACATCCCCAGCTCAAAGAGTAAGCCCTGAATATATGTACACACATACATTCCAGAGTATGTATGCCAGAGTTCAGATAAATAATCAGCATGTAAATACACACTCATACCACAGATAGATACTCACACTCATATACGACAAAATTGTATTTGTGCACTTGAACATCCAGAAGATGTCAAGGAATCACACTGTGAAAGATCACCTCAAATTTCTCTGCCTTTGAGGTCTGAGGTAATGTTTGAATGCAAATCTGAGCTCATTCATTTCATTTCCTGATTTCTGTAACAGCTTATCTTTTTCTTTTCTTTTCTTTAATTATTTTGATGCAGCTGCCTTAAACAGAGAAAATATTTCTCATTTCTGGCTTGCATAGCCTGTACCCACAACAACAGGCATGTGGAAAATCCTGTTAAACCAAGAGAGTCCCTGTGAGGGAAAGCTAAGCTGGGGGAGAAATGTTCATTAGGTTGTGGCAGCAGTAATTCAGAAGGCAAACCTAATCATGTTGGGAGGCACCCTGGGCACTCACTAATGTACTTTCTTCCTTCTGGATATCTATCCCTGTGAGGCAGGAAAAGCTACTAGCAGCCAAGTTGCAGTGGGCTGTGCGTGAGGATGCACAAGCAAAGACACCAAAAGTACATTCCTTCCAGGCTGGACAAACAGGCAGACTCAATGAAGAAAAGGCTCCTTTACTACTGGTGGTTGCTCATCTAATTACAATGATGCTGGCACAGAAAAAGACAGGTGCCTGAAGCCTTTGCCTTTCTACAAGCAGATGATGGTAGAAGCTTTTCAGTTCAGTAGGGAGAGTGAAAGAGGAGAGAAGAAAGCCAGATTTTAATTCAACTTCATTTCTCTGCTCCTGGCCCATGGCTTTTGAGATAGATATTTTTTCAGGTATACCATATATGGCTTATTTTCTCTGAAATTCTTAAATTATTTCTCTCTCCAATTTGACTAGGAATCAAAGGGTTCAGGTGATCAATAGCAAAAAGAACACATTTTATCTTAGATTGTTAGATTTATCTTAGATATCCAGGCCTTGTTCTTTGCTTTTATTTTGCCTTGTTTATTTTTATATATGACGTGCCTGCAGAAATCCAGTAAGAAATAAAGTTACCTTCCAGAGAGCTCAACATTGTCCTTTACTGAATTTTCTGGGACCCTGGGCAGCAGGATAGAAGAAAATCCTGTTCTATTCCTTTGTTCCAAAGCCTGAGTGATGGACAACAAATACGAAGATTTCATTATTGTGCATTGACTAAAGGTCTCTTGTTTACCAAATTATTAAAGTTGAACTGAAAGAACTGTTGAGTTTCTTAATTTCTATAGGCAGAAAATGAAGTTGTATTGTTATCATCTCCTCATGAGAACCAGATCATCTCCATCTTTTGGGGCTCTTTGCTAGGCACCTTCAGCATCCTCCTAATTCCTTCACATCTGCTATACTCTGTGTCCTACCTTAGTTGGGTCTATTATTAATTTGCAGGACCCAGCTCTGCTCGGGCGTGCTTGGAAGTGCAAGTCCAGTTACCTTCCTTTGTTTTTGTAGACCCAGATCCACAGCTGGATTTCCACCTGGCAGACCTCTGATCTTGTCTGGAGCACTTCATCCCACATTAGAGAATTTTCCTATTAAAATTTCTATTTTATTTAACTTTCTATTAAACAGTGTGTCCAATCAAGCTGGTTAATCATGGAGCTTGTGCCTAAATGCTTGGTTTTTTGGGGGTTTTTTTGTGGCCTTGTTTTAGTCACAGTTGGCCACACAGTGAGATCTCCCAGTGTTCTATTTCTCTGTGACACTCCACCTAGGAACATAAAAAAGGATGAGGACTGGCTCTCAGGGAGAGTTTTTAGTTGCTGAAATGGCTTCAACTTTCAATGTCAGCAGTGGCAGACATTAAGTGAATCAGCAACCCAAATTCTTCACTGTAAGAGGCATAGCAACAGCATTCTAAATCCAATCCAAATTATAATTTTTTTTCATAATTTATTTTCTTTGCACATTTTTAGCTCTCGTCCTCACTACAAGTCTCAGTGGGGCCACATCTCTCTTTGCCTTTTAACAATGCCTAAGTCCATGGCTACAAGCACCCCTCTCCAAGCATCCTTTTGTAGCTCAACACCTGTAGGCTGGAGCTGAGGATTCATCAGCAAATACGAGCTAAAAATGACCCCAAGGAAGATCTGAACTAAATCTTTCAAAGCTCTCAGATTACAGTACTTTAATTAGCTAACAGACAGCTAAGCACTCTGGAACCTGCAGCTTGCTGCCCTTGTGGGCTGAGAGCTTTACACTAGCAGAAATTTGGGAGATTTTCATCTCTTATCTCTCTTGAAAACTTTGCCATCGGATTTTGAATGTGATGCTTGGTAATGCAACAGGACAGTATGAAAAAAAAAAAAAAAAGAGAAAAAAACCCCTCTCAGACTCCAGAGAAGAATAGCTACTATCATTTCCCTTTTGTATCTGCTGCTGAGGTATTTGAAAAGCACAGGAGATAAGTAACCTCATGACTACTACAGATTAGCAGGCTCTGAGGTACCGAACGCGATTGCTGCTGCTGGGAGCATAATGGCTATTGAAATTCACATTTATACAGACATTTTCATGGTGGCACTGCAAAGAGCAGCGTGTATAGGAGGCTACAGACTATAAATGCTGAGGCCATGCAAAATAGGACAAGGAGCAAAATCCCTGTCATTGGGAAGCAGCAGGGCACTGACCAGTTCCTGCCGTGCAGGAGACCATATCCAACTTCAGAATATGGATCTTCCTCAGAGACAAAGAATACACTAAAGCTTGGAAAATTACTCTCAGAGGCTTTCTATAGGGAAGGGAACACAAGTCCCTGACCTGCAACGCTGAATAACAAACTGCCTTGAGGTGTCTGCTGTCCTGCCAGGCTCTCCAAGGCAGATCATAGGCACTGAGGAACTTCTGCCAGGTGAGCCAGGGAAGTTCTGGAGGACAAAGGTACAACAGCGGTTTTGTCTCTTGTAGCCTCTGTTTTTGTTTGTGGTTTGTTTTGTAGAGCTCACTGAACAGTGATGGGGCTTCATGCAAGAGGTGGTAAGACTCATCACCATTGCAGAGGCAGCCTCATGTTGTGTGGTTGTCCTTGACACAAGGGCCACAGTGTGCCATGTTGTCCTTTTCCAATGTGTGTACATCAGAAAGTGCAGGCAGTTTGCTCAAGGCTTGTTAAAGAAGGACTGACTTTTGCTTTCCTTGCTTTAACACTGAAATATGAGAGGCTCAAAATCAGCTGCATTGGGGTTGCACCAGGACAATGACACTGTCAATTCTAACCCATGATCTGTGATGCAAATCGTGAAGCATTCTGCACGTGAGTGAATTCAGCTTTCCCAATCTCCTCAACTCCTCAGTAAGGTCACTAATACTCTTCCCATACGTTGGCTGGAGAGATGGATGTACTGAGAAGGAAAGTGTTTTTTCCACCATCACCTAGAAGACCAAGGACAGACTTGGGAAAATAACACAGATGTCTTTTCTCCAAGTCTTCTGGTCTGATGCATATATATGCAATTTCCCAATAAAGACACAAGTCAGTTCTTTTTGTATTTCCTCATACTCTACAACATCTATACCCTCAGCCTCTGAACACTTTCAAATTTGCAGTTTTACCCTTCTAGCATTCCTATGAAGGAAATGCTAGAGTGCCTTCTTTTATACCTAGCAAGTAGCAATTCAGAGTTTTAAGGCATGTCTCATGCTCTTGGTTTGAAGAAATCCAAAATTATATGAAAAGTTGAACTGGTAATAAGCAATGTTTGCATAAGTTCCAGAAGAAAGCACTTTAATAACCTGTTTTCTGATATTTAGTTACAAAAACCTTAATTCCTTGTCTATCAGGGAAAGGGGGGTGGGAGGGTGGGGGCAAGCTCTGAACCAAATTTTCATGTGTGCATCTCTCTGGGGAGTAGAATTGGCACATAGTCATTAGATCTAAGTTATGTCTGCACATTTCTCTCCAGCTGCTCCTGTTACTGAGGAGAAAACTTGATGGTTTTCATCTCTTATATACTTTTGATTAAGTGATCCCCAAGGAAAAGAGGGATTAAAAACCACATCTGCAGGTTCCAGAGGATATGTCCTGAACAGATCTGTTTCTCCTGTGCCCTCCCATCCTGCAGCTTTCCATCTTCTAATACGGGGAGGCTTCCGAACAAGTGTGAGCCATTCCAGCTGGTGTGATGGTTTTGTGTTACACCTAATCTGACAGAAAAATGAGTTGTCTGCATAGTGTGGGGTGCTCAATGCTGCAACAGTAGGGCCTGTGGGTCATGGCTGAGCAGCACTAGCAGAGATGTGTGGGGGTAGCGCTGGAATATCAATGTAACCTGGAGGTCACTGATTCAGAAGTGAAGAAGCTGGTAGATTTTGGTCTGTGACAGGTTTTGATATCAAATGCTTTTGTGAAAGAGGTATGCTCTTACTCCAGTGGAGCCATCAACATTCATGGCAAATTCATTGTGTTAGTTTCTTCTAGCATTGTTAAAATTCAGTACCAAACTAATAAGGGTTAAAAATAACTCCACAGCTGTGTCTATTACTGGCTCTAAGTAAATGTTTACGTTCTTTGTATCTATGTTAGTGGCAGTGGCCAAGCCAGCACTAAGACACAACAGAACTGAATGAGTTACTGCTATAGCCCCTGGGTCACACAGAGCACATGGACATGATGCAAGAAGCACATAACTTATTTTTACTGGAGGGAGAATGTGGAAACGATCCCCAGGTCTGCAAATGGAAGGAGCCAGTCCCATAATAGCTAAAGGACACCAGGCTCCCTTACTAAGGTCAGATCTAGTGTGCCATGTTGAACGTTATTATTCTACTGCTTATAATTTCAGTACATTTGAATCTGAATATAAAATGAGGCAATTTTCTTCCTGGGGATAAGAGAAATGTGTGCCTTTGCAGAACATGAGACACAATCATTCCCAGACTGGCCAGTTTTATTTCTTCCTGATGAGCCTCTGACTCCTCAGGGAATAAGCTGAAAACAGTATTTTCAACAGAGAGGGCAAGATACAAAGAAGAAAGTTTTTCTTCTGCTCTCAGGGGTGTTGTGCTTGGATGGTGGCCTGTTGCTAAGTGGCCCTACGGGAATGATTCCCAAAAGGATCATAGTTCTGTGTCTGGGGATTTCATTCCCTTTAGACTTCTTTCATTCCTTCATTCAAATCCCACTGCTGAGATTGACCCTGTAAGCTATTAGTTCCCTTCAGCTACAATTCTTTCCATTTTAAAAGCAGGGCTGATAGGAACGTTAAAAAAAAGGCTCTTCAGCCCTGGAAAATTTTATCATTAGGTAAGTGCAAAATACTCTTCTTTTTTTTCCTCTCTTTTCTTTGTGGAGTGAATGAGATTGGATTCTTTGTTGCCTTGCACTTTACACTGAAATTTATGCTTGTGCCAAAGCTTATAACATGCTGCCAAATCCAAAGAGTAGCATTTTGTATGTTCTTTGTTCAAGCATGAATGCCTTGTGCAAGGTGCAAAGCAAGACTAGCTCAGATGCTATAATAGTCCCAATCACATAAGGTTACTAGCAAATGCTTAAACATGGTAGCACATTTTCTTAGTTCTTCTGCCTCTTGTCTGAAGACAGGATTACTGACACTGAGCACAATACTCACGCAACAAAACTGGCAAAAAGATAGAAAGCTACTAGGTATAAAATAGCATTTCCCATGACTTTGTTCACTTGCAACCTGCAAACAAAACTTAATTTTTCAAAATCTGAGCTCAAGCAGGAATTATAACAGTGCCAATTTGCACCCTCAATAATTTTTGGGTGTCCTGTGACCACCTATAACTGCAGCACATAATGGACGATGAAGGATTCTGCATGCACTCACAAAAAAAATTAAAGCATTTGTGTGACCTCTGATCCATTTCATACCTCAGAGAGGTCAAAGGTCTTTTATTATACAGTGATCCTGCACATTTGGGTTTTGTTGTTGTTGTTGTTTTGGGTTTTTTTCTGAAATGGTTTCCAGTCCTGTAAAAAACTCTGTGTGACTCTCCCTTAAGGATTATCCTCACAGCAAATGCTCTCTGTTATGGAAGTGTAGGGGCCCAGGCTCAGGTTATTAAGAAGACAGATATTCTTGGAGGATGAAAGGAGATAGTAACTGTGGAAGAACCCCTGATATGAGAGTATATTCTGCTTCTGCAAGTGAAATTGTTTTCCTCTGGTGTCCTCAGAAGAACATGTATATACTTTTGGTCAATTCAAATCCATAGGTCTTGATGACACTGGTTCCTGAACAGTTTGGTGTTGTGGGCTATTATCCTTAGGAAATGAGCATGGTATATGTGATCACAGCATTTAGGAAGAAGGACCTTACCCATAAAAAGACACGGCTGGTGCTAAGAGTCCCCAGTGTTTATTTTGGATGAACCCTGGCCACCTCTGGTTAAGCCAGGCAGTGCTGAACATGACTTAGGGAGGATGCACTCTGGTCTTCCTAGTTCTCCTTTCAGCTCCTTACAGTAGAGACAGGGAGACACCTGTTCTGTAGGGAGGAGAAATAAAGGAAGTTATATTCTGATCCTTCTTGAAAAATAGAAGCTTTATAATTTTGTCCAAACAAGAGCAAAAGCTGAATTTGACATCTGCTTCTTAGGTTACTGACAGGAAAGACCTCCCAACTTTACCTTTAAGCTCCTGCATTATCTTCAGGGCCACTTCTTCACCTGATCCACTGTGGAGGCAGGTTCTAACTTGGCACTTTGCAAGGTGGTTTGAAGTCTGGTCTCAGAGTATAAAGAAACTACTCTGGAAATATTGCTGGACTAGGATCCTCTGATTTCTGTAAGAACATGGTGTTGAATTACTGGTAAACACATGAATAAGTAGTGATGGGATCTACTGAGAGCATCGGTACCTACCACAGCATCTTGCTGTGCTGGACTCAGTCTGTAGCCTCCCAGGAGATCAGCTGGCATTTAATTTTGATCACTGCAGAAAAGGGAGGCTGAGCTTGCAACAGTGACTGACTTAGATGATGTGTGCGAAAATGTTATTAAAATGGGAAAATGTCTCTCCAAATGAATTTTGCTTTGCCATTTAAAAATCCCATGTAAATAGTGCACATAGGATTTGGAGTGGGAGAAATATCAGAGATAATAATAAACTCTTAATACAAACAGGCCAAATTTCACTCAGTGGGATTAAGACTCAGTCATGTCTCATTCAGGAGTGTAGTATTGGGCCGTCTTTCAAACATGACAAGGTTTATGTTTTCCCTGAGTTGTTTCCAAATGAGGAGGGAAATCTCAATTAATTTAAATTATTGGCTGTTGTCAGTCCTGCCTCCATGAATTTCAGAGTCTAGCCTGATGCCATAACCTACAGCAGCAGTGATGGATGTAGGTGTGCCACTGACAAGGAAGCAATAAGTACCAGGAAGAGGTGCCAAGCAGGGGAAGAGTTGTCTGAAGACGGGGCACGAAGTGGAGTGGAGAACACGCTGTCCCATTCTCTGGGGAGTCATTGACGTTGCCATAGAAATGAATTTGAAAGAGCAGATTATTTTACCCTCAGGAAAACAGAAGATTTTTTTTTTCTCTAACACTGGCTGCTAGAAAATCATAGCTATACATGGAAAAGACCAAATCACCTTCCCTCTAGCTGCCTCTGGACAGAGCAGCCATCAAACTGAATGTCTGTATCTCAAAATTGTGGGTTCTACCCCTTTTCTGGCAATTCTGTCCCTTGGCTTGGTAGACTGCACTATTAGAAACTATTTTTTTTTTTAGTTATACTTCACATTTTATATCCATCTCAGCATCTGAATCAGGGAACTCATCTGAAATGTATTTAAGATGCATGGTATGTGTGAGTCCTCCCTGTGTTGCAGTCGGATCCTCTGACTTGCTTAGCACCATACAGACAATTTGTTATATTTAGGTACCATTTACACTGCCCTTTTTCAACTCTGATCTCAAATACGTGCAGGAAGTTACTTTGTCCTCCTTAGATGTCACTTAGTAAAATTAAACTTCAGCAGCTGCAGTCACATGCTGTAGTATCTGTGTTGTTGTCATTATCCCAAATATTGGGGGATTTAGAGATGTACTGCTTTAGCAGGTTGGGATGTGACCATCCTTCATTTGTGCAAAGAAATGTACCACCTAAACTCAGGATACCTCCACTCATTAATGCTATAAAAATATCAAAAAATTCAGAGTTTCCTTTAATTAACTTGCCATCAACATTTGTGATTTCAAATGAATTTGCTGGGATTGTCCTTGCTTGGGATACCTCTTCAATTTATGCAAAACATCTGTCTGAAATATGACTCACGTCAATAGATGTAGGCTCAAAGTGCTGCTTTTCCCACAAGCTGATTTCTCTAGTCCTTTGCTGTGATGTTTGCAAGCCCTCTGTTGTTTTGGGACGTTGTTATCATTGTCCCTGCCATGTTCTCCTGAGGGAAGATGGAGGCCAGGGTTCCCAGGAGTGTATGTGCCCACAGAATTTCATCCTTTACATGTTACCATGAATTTTAGCTGGTGTGTGATTTTTTCCCCAGACAGTGAATTTTAAATTTGCAATAGATTCTGCCTTTGAAAACCAGTGTTAGCAATTAATGAGGCAGAGCAGCTAGGGATAGAGAAGCATATTAATCTATCTAGAAATCTATACAAAACCAGGACAATTTTAGGTACTGATTTTTTCCAAAAACACCTTGTAAATGAACTGTAAATCACTTAATTAACAGGTTTTCAGATACAATTTCAAATGGTGAATTAATTTCAGAAAAAAAATCTCAAAGCTGTGAACAGACATTTTGCAATGACTAAGCAGACTATGAGATAAACTTCATTTAAGAAGTTATTTATATTAATTTATTATTTATATTAAAAAACTTGCTCAGCTCCACTGAGGTTTAGGAGTTCACCCTTGTGATTCTAGTCCCACACTCTCACATACACACACACACACACACACACACACACACACATATACTCTGTCTCTCTCTCTGGACAATTTAGCTCTTGCAACATCTTGTTATTAGCCATAATCATTAGTGCCATGGTCGTTTTGCTGTTCTATTTCCTCCTCTCTAATCTTTCCTGGTTCTGCTTGTGCACTACAGTGATCCCTCTCTGTCTTGTAGAATTAATTTCAAACATGGAGACTTACATGCTTCAGTCTTTAGATGGCACCAAAACTGAATGCACTAATTAGGGAAACTTTATGATTTCTATTATTTTCCACTCACAGAGAGGCCAGGTTTTTTAGAGCCTGTGAAGGCTCTGGCTTGGCAAGGCTTTCTAGGAGTTCCAGGTATGCTGCCTGTAGTGCAAGATCTTGTGTTGATTAAAGGGCACCATCTAAACAGAAGCAATTACACCAGCAGCTTTGAAGTGCACTGTATATTGGTAAAAACAGTACTGAATTGAGCTGCAAAAGTTTGACAACAAAACATAATCAAATTCTTGAAATATAAAACTAAATGGTGAGGCTGTCTGATGTTGGTAGTGGTCATTTCAATTCCTTCCTGTTCAAGCATATGAAGCAGTCAAATATTTTCTTTTCATCACAGGGCATTATTACCTTTTAGGAGCTCGTGTATGTAGTGACTTCAATTTGTCTAGATGGTATTGACTGAAACAAAGCAACGCATGAAATTGCATTTCTAAAGAACTGGTGCAAAATGATATGAAATTAAAATAGATAGAGACATTAAGTGCTCCCCAAGGGCAATAACACTGGTACTTAATGTTCAGAGACAAAACTAGGAGTTATTTACTATGTAAATGCTTATAGACGGACAGACTTCTGATAACTGGGGCTGTAGTGAAGGAAGGTCTGAAATTGTTGCTTTCTATCAGCCCTAATTCTGGGGTGGTCACACTCCACTCAAAGTGATCCCTTCTGGCCCTTCCCATATCCCAATGCCTTTTGCTTAACTGGTTGCTGCTTTCAGAGCACCTATCAAAGCACAGTCAGAAGGCCAGAGTCCTGGAAAGCTGAATAGGTAAGAAAAATTAGCCAGGGTCATTTTTCTTGAATTTAAATTGAATTATGTACACTATCTCTTATTTCTTTACTTATATTGCACTTCCAAGAAGACCACTTCTGTGTTTTATGAGCAAGTGGCCCAGAAGATTTGAATTTTAACAAGTGTGAACTTTACTGATAAATACTGAAATCTCAGACTTGAGAGGTTGGTTCAAGAATTATTCAAAGAAAAACTGCAGTGTGTGCAAGCATGTTGTACTGTGTTTCACTCTGTTTGGATCAACTTATGGTTTCAGCTAGCTCAAAAGACATTTCTTTTTTGGTTTTTTTTTTAGTAGTAACAACCAAAAAGTAGAGGACAGGCAACCCAATCAGTCTGCTTAGTAGTGGCCTGAGCCAATAGCAAGCTTAGGTGTTATTAAATCTTACGTGTTAGTAAATTTGACAAATACACTACATGTGTATTGAAACTTCATAGAAACACCTCAGCTTTCCCTGACCATTCAAAGGTCTGCTGCAATCTCCTTTGCTTTGATAAGAAAGGTCTGAAGGACCACCATTGTCACAAATGGTGACAAGGTTTATGAAGAAAGGGGCTCACCCAGGAGCTACAGGGAACCTCTGACCTCTGTTAACTACACTCAGACTAGCAAGAGGCAACCTGAGTTTTAGAAAGAGACTTTTCTTGAAGGGTTCAGTCTGTTTCATGTGCCTGACTGCTCACACAAGCATCAGCACCCATTCCAGTGAGTTCTCTTTGACCAGTGGCTCAGCCCTCAGAGCACAGTTTTAAGGCATCCACTTTGGCACCGCATCCACAAGCTGGCATGGCCTGGTTTGTTGTTCCTCTGATCTGGATTGCTCATTGCTGCTCTTTTCCCTCTGTGTACCCTCTGTGTTTGCCCCCTTGAGTGTACCATGGACCTGGATCTCTCAGTAAAGTCCTGGAAAAGATTATGGGACAGATGGAAGGAAATTTGATGCAGCCACATTATCTAGCCAAATAGGTCTGTGTAGCACTGGAAGACTAATGAAAACATTGGTAGCACGATGAGTAATAAGGGAGCCCCTGAACCCTCTTGGTTTTGAAGAGCAGTGTGGCCACTCCTCTGATGAGGGATGCTCTGGGAAGTGCTGGGCTCACAAGAGCAGCTCTTCAAGGCAAATTGTTACAGACCTTTTTTCCTCCTCTCTGCTCACCAGATGGCTGTACAGGCTGAGTTACACTTCCCGAAGTGTAACTCACACATGCTTGATGTGCTTTGTAGTTGAACAAAAGCTTGAAACACCAATTTACCAGCTCCTCTTCTGGGCCTTTAAGTGTTCTTGGGTAAATGCTGAGCTCCAAGCAAATACCAGCCACACCCAGCCTGCTTTCCATGTTTGCCTTGAAAGGATAGCTTGAGACAGATACCAGCCACAAACCCCTTTATTTGGTTTTTGTATTAGCCTGTAAATTGTGCAATCCAGCACTGGAGCAAGTCTCCAGTGAGGCTGTAGCATCACCATCCTTGAAAATTTTCAAAACTTTTGAACAGGACCCTCAGCATCCTGACTGATTTTAAAGATGATTTTGAGCTTGTGCTTGGTTTAGATGGATTCCTAAAATCCCTTCAATCCTGAATTATTCTAGGTCTTAAAACCCCCTTGTGTTGGTTGTTTAGGCTTATTATCTCCTTTCATTTCTTTCCTATCTGGTCTCCCTTAAAAAATGTACTCCCTTAAATATAATCTCCTTTGTCTTGAAAAAAAATAGGATCCAGAGAAAAACAGAGATGACCCAAGTGGAAATTTTAGTGATACCATGACATCAGAGCAGGGCTTTAATTAGTAGGCCTGAAGTAAAGATAATCAATTCTGCCTGTATCTGTTACAGACACATGAGAGGGATGCTAACCAGATGGAGACTGTCATTTGTTAAAGTGAAAGGTGTCTTCTCTAACCTTGGAAAGATCTCTGTTCCAACTCTGTGCTTCCCTTCTTGAGCAGTTTAGCAGGGCAATAACTGTAAGGGGAAGAAAGAAAGAAAAAAAGATTCAGAGATGTAGATCTTGTGGAAGTAAAAGCTATCATACATGAAATATGTTTTTTAACTTTTACCTTGCTGGTGGGTTCTTTCTCAGGAACTACACAAATTTACCTTGGCCTGTAAAGAACAATTTCACTCCTTGTGGACTTAGCCAGGAAGAAGGGCACTGTGTCATGCTCTCTTGAGGAAAGTTTGGGCACAGAAGGAAGGATGCAGGGCTACAGGTATGCCTCCCATTGGAAAGATGATTCCTTTACAGTGATGCAGTATCTGTACAACAGGGGCTGTACAACGTGACTCTGGATCTGTGTTGCCTCAGAGAAATCTCCCATCACAAAGAGGAAAGCACTGTGGAGCAAGGCTTCACCTGTCCTCAGGGTCATGACTACTCCTGGAATATGCTGTCCTCTCTTCAACAGACATGACAAGGAGACTTTGGCCAGGCCAAGTACTCAGATGTTCACAGATGCCCATTTGAGGGGGGAACAGGCTGAAGCATGAGCAGCAATTCCTGTGTAGGAAAGCAAAACCAGGACCATTTGGGAAAAAGTAATTAAGGACAACATAGTAGGATTCCAACCTTACACTATCTTTTATTACGGGGTATTTATGATCTTGTGTTTTCTAAATATGCCTTGCTCTTGGATCTCTGGGAGAGTGGGAGAAGTCTTAAAGACATCCAAAAAATGGCAATATGGTAAGAAGAAAATGAAGGAGAAAGGAATTGACTGTAAGAGAGAAGAGGTCCAATTTTCTTAAGTGTCTAAGGGACTTCGGAGATCAAATATTTGGTAAATTTGGGTCACTTGAGGCACTTCTGATAATTTACCCAATTCACCAGGAAAAAAACCACAAATTGTAAAAGCTTGGCACTAGTTATGCTGGAGGCAAAACAAACCTTATTTATCATGTCTCTCACTACTCTGTATATCCTAAACTTGGTGGTGGAATCCCAGGGAATTTCCCCTTGAACACATCCTGTCTTAGCACAGAGCAACTGATGTGTGAGAGTGCCTAGAAGGAGTCACTGTTTTTGAGTGACAGCATGTAAACTGTACAGTCTCCTGTAGAAAGGCTGTCTGCTGGTATTTCAGTTCTCTGGTAGAGATTCTGTTTCCCCTGTAGTCTGGCCTCTCCTTGTCTGTTTGTTTTGTTATCATTTGTATGGAGATCATCAGATCCAAGTACATTTGACATATGGAGATAACAGTCAGGAAAGGAAACAACATATGGCAGACAATTCATATCCATCAAGATCTGTCATAAAACCATTTTTAGCAATAGAAAAAGAGGAGCAGAAAAAGACAGCAGGTTTGAATTTAAAATAAGCATGCTGCTCTAAAAAACAGGAGGGCCTAGGGCTTGCTTTTCTCAATGAGACCCTTGGTTCACCAAAGCCAGCACTTGCTGGTGCTTGAACACTGGGTTAAAATCCTCTGTAGTGCCCTAGCCAGTTCCTTGTTGAGCATCACGACCAACTAATGACTAATCTCAATGCCCTGAATGAAGCCAACTGCACTGGCTGTCTAGCCTGTTGAATCACTGCCTTGGGCTACTTCTGGGCTAATTCAGCTGTTCAGGCCAGGTTATGGGGAGGAGGGAGAAAAGGAACATGTACAGGTGCTAAAGGCTGGGTGGGTGCAGAGACCCCAGAGCATATTGCTTGGCTCTGTTGTCCTCACTTGTGCCCTGGAGCAACATCACATATTTGATTGAACAGATGAGATGGTGCAAGTCCTTCCTCACAAGGCACTAGCATTACCTCTTGGAAAGGTGGGCAGGACTGAATTCAGGATGAATTCAAATCATATATGTGGGTGCTTTGGATGTGTAGTCCTGGGTCTCAGGGATGTCCTAGGTTTCAGGCTGTTCCTGGGAATGACCACCTCATGTAAGGTGTGAATGTGTATCAGAAGAATGGTATTTGAATTCTTTAATACAAAATAAAAGCTGGTCCTTCAGTTTGGCTGAATTGATCTTTTGGCTAGAGAGAAGCATTTTGAAGGACTGCATCTTGTCCAGACATGGCTGTATATGTATTATTTGGATATACTGGGAAGTTTTAAAGGAATGAGGATGCTTTCCAAAAATACTGTGCCATGTCCCTAATCTATGTAACTTAGTTAGTAATAAATGAAATTTCTTCTGTAAAATATAACAGCCATTTTTCCCTAAGGGAAACCTGGCCTTTTACCAAAGAAAGTGGCCCTTTATTTTTACTTGGTTTCCTTTTTATAGCCCTGTGGAAGAGTCCTGCAGGACAGAGGTGCTGCTTTAAGGATGAGAAAACCTCTGCAAGGGAGTGCTTACATTGCCCAACCTAACTGAGGTCTCACAGGCTTAGGCACAGTATCCCTCCAGTGCCAAAAGGAATAATCAGCCTCAAGCGCCTTCTTATGAAATCAAAAGCTGAAAAACAAAGGAGAAATAGCCAGGGATATATTTTTCAGGGAGGATCTTCTCCCAGTCTATTTTCCTGATGTTCTTTTATATAACTTCTGGTGTGGCCAACCCTTTTTCTCTTCTGGCAATTATCTTCTCATCTGCTGTTTTCTCTGCTCCAGGAGCAGAACAGTTGAGCTGTAATGTTGGGGTTTGCTGGTACTGCAACTCTGTAAATAAAAGGATAGCAAATCTTGTGGGAAGAAACAAACTCTCTGAGATGGACAAAGATTATTTGGTGATTCAGGGTACCTTGCTAGGAGTGGAATCAGTCAACATCATCTGAGGCCTAAACGATGACCTGAGTAGGGTTATGTGAGAGAGGAACTTGGCCAAGTGTTTCTCCCACTCCTGTCTGGGTGAGTTGGAAGGATAAAACCTTTGTCTGGTTTAACAGGACACCAAAGGCTGGCCCTGTCCAGAGCCTCACCAAAGTGGCAGAAGAAGGAGGCATTGCTGTTGAACACAGTAATCCTTTACACATGCCAACTTGGAGCGTTTAAAATGCAAAATGGCATTTCAATGTTTAAGAATAGCAAGTAATTTGATGGCTGTAACAGAAAAGCTTCCAATAGAAAAGCAATGTGTTCCAGGGCTGCATAACACTGCTGATAAAATTGCCTTTGGATTCCTTGTCTAATATTCCAGCCTTTCTCTTGCTCAGCAAAACACAATAGCTTGCACTAAGCCTCCCTGGGAGGGCAGCTAACAGCACATTTACTAGACACTTCAAACATTTGATCATATTTCTCCTGAGTATATTTAATATCTGTTAATGTCAGCAGCCCCAGCCTGATCAAAATGCCTGCATTGCTGGGAAGAGTGTTTAATATAAAAGATGAAATGAGTAAGCAATCACTTACTGATGTCTTTTGGAAATGGATAGGTGACTACCTAGGCTCACCCTACCCCACTTCTTCTGCCCCCCTGTCCCCAGCCCTGCTCTGTTACCACCCTGTTGTTTTGTGCTGCTCTGAATGCATTAGAGTGGTTATTCTGAGTATGCAGGAGATGCCAGAAATAGTTTCAGGTTTCCTGCCTCATCAAACCAAATTCAATCTGTAAAAAATTAATACACCCAGAAGGAACAGTTAAAAGCATCTCCAATCAATTAATGTTAAAATGGGGGCTAGAAGGCTGATTTGTTAAAGGAAACCCAATCCAGCTCAGAGCTCAAGAGGCTACTGAGATGAGCTACAGTGATGAGTCAAGCTGCAGTGCTTCAGAGGAGGGGAGCAAATAAGGCACAGGTTGAAGCAATCTATGCATCACTCTCAGCTGTTCATTGCTTCAGTCTGGGAGACTGTGGGTTTGCAAGATTTCCATGTTTTAGAAAAGGTTTGTTATAAGTTAGTATAGCTCTAGTTACCCCATAAGGGCCCCTTGTCTTGGAGTTTTCTCTTATCATAAGTTGATAAGAGTTCCTGTGCCTCTCTGGTCCTTGCCCAGAGACTGTTTCCTATTGGTCCTTTCCCCATGATGCTCCCTGCCCGTCCTCTCCTTCTTCCCCTGTCCATCATTAAGTTACTATCTCCAAGGTCCAGAACTTTCGAAGAGATTTGGACAGCAGTTGGCAGATTCCCCCGAGACCCCTCCCCAAATGACCTTGATTTGTTAGTAGTTAGGTAATTCAGTTGGCATTTGTTGCTTTGCTTTGTTTTATTGGTCTGTAGTTTGTACCCACCCCTTGAACCTGTCCTGGACAAAACCCCCCTGTAGCCTTTGTCCGAGCTCTCTCCTGAGGCACCGGGCAGGAGGTAAGGGGTTCCCCTGTGACCCCCCAATAAACCTCTGTCCCCCCTGACCCTCCAAGAGTCCCCTCTTTCATTTACACCACGGCTGTGACAGCGAAAGTCCAGGGGCTGCTGAGCCAAGACTCACAAATCAGTCCTGTTGTGGCGTGTCGGAGCTGCTGGGAGGTCTAGCCGAACACCGGGCTGACCAAAGAGACACGCACTCCAACAGGAGACCCCAAAGGCACACTCTGTTTGGGGCAGGCCAAGAAGTCTCAGCAGAACAAGTCTTCCTCCTAGATTTCCCACAAGGCAGGAGGTGGCACAAATCTAGGTGTTGGCACTGGCCATTCAAATCTTCTGTCCCTTCTCCCAGTGCAGCTGGAGTGAGAGTAAAGGATGTAGCCAACAGCCTTGAGAGATCTGCACATTTACAGCAGCCCCATGTGTACTCCACTGCTCACTCCAGCGATTCAAAAGACAAGTTGGTACACCATCCCCATAACTCTGCCTTCAAAAATCATAAGTCAGAAAGAGATGGATGAAAGGTTATTGATATCTGAACCTTGTTGACATTCAGTGTTATTCTGTGATGGAAGCTGAGACTTATATAATCTTTGACTCCAGAGCCTGGAGCTTCAAGATGCAATTTTAAAGGCATGTGGATAAGTTTCAAGAATTGCCAACAGAGATCCTCATGGTGTATTTAAATCTATGTAATTTACACACAAAGTGGGTTCAATCTGCAATTGTTGACTGCCTCTAGTCTGGTGAGCTAGTCTTCATAAATCTGATTTTATTTTTTTTCCTTGAATGATGCCTTGATTATTTCCAAAGTGTAGAAAATTTCCAAATCATGTCTGAAGCCACATTTGAATGAAACCTTTTTAAGCATGTTTTCTTGATGCCTGCTGTCTTAAAAATAAATAAACACATTACTAACCAAACAAATAAATAAACAATTAGGTAAAAAGCCAGGTGAAGCCTATTGTCACCACTTTGTTTCTGATTAAGGTAGGTCACACTTTTCTTCCTTCCAGCTATTAAGTATTTAGATCCATTTATACTTTAATCCCTTGTCTTTTTTTCCTGGTTCTTTGTTGCTGTGTTACATCCTCACTGTCAGAGAGCATTGAACTAAGTGATAGAAAAATGGGAAGAGGGAGTTAAGGCAGTAATCCAGCTTTGAAATAAAAAATTGGCCTGAGGTTAGTGCTTGAATCTAAAGAGCTTACCGAAGGCAGATGGGGAAAAAAAAAAAGACTGACAAGAGAAACTGAGGCAATACAACTGAGCCAACATTAGTGCTTATCTGGATGAAGTACTTGAGTGGAGTCTGTGACAAAGGGTTAATTAAATTCCATTTCTCTGAGTGTTGACTGGGCCAGGGCTAAGAGTGAGAGATTTTCAGAAGGTTATGAAAGGGTTGTTAGGTGAAAATGTAGTTCAGCTGGTGCTGGGCTATGCTGCTTGGTGAGCTGCTCTGTTCAGGGAGGGCTTCACACCACTATGAGAGAGACTCCACAGGTTCTCAGATGGGAGGTGTTCATATTGTACTCCTCACCTTCCCCTCTATCCCTATCTCCCCAGGCAGAGGACCACTCCACCTCAGAAATATGGTCACTTGGTTTACAAATCATTGTGAGATTTAGAGTGTGTTCTGGACTTGATCTTTTCTGAAAACTATATTTCTATTGGAGGTGGAAAGGAAATTTTGTGGACACCAGCAAGAATTCTGTTCATAGTGAGGAAACATCTGTTTCCTGTTAACTGTCATTTCTTCTATATTCTTCATCTTTGACAGAAGCAGCAATCTCTCCTCTGGTTAAATTAGAGGAAATTGGCTAGAGAGAGCACAGGTAAAGCCAGTTGAGATATTCTTATGTTCACTAAAAGAAGTTTACACAAAAATGCAATTATTGGTCTCCTCTGTCAATAACTGGGCATGCTGACTCCCTAATGCCCTAGGTTACACCTCTAGTTCTTTGCTGCTTGAAAGCCAAAATCAATTTCCCCATGAAATTCTGAAAATAAAATACCTATTTAAGGAGATATTTTGGGCTCTGTGTGTGCTGCATCACAACAAGATATAAAGAGGGTTTTGCTGAAAATGAGCATCACTATTTCATTTATCCAGGTCTGGGCAAAAGGAATGATGTTTCTGCAGTCAGATATAGGAGACTGCATGGCTCAGTTGTGCCCTACGCTAAGAGACAATAAACGCAGTATGGTGCAGCTTTAATTTTAATTCAAAATAATTATTTCCATAACCTACAAAATTTCTCTAATACACTTATCTGGGAGAACACAAAGATTAAAGAAATCCTGTAATTCCTTTATCTTTCAGATACAGGGCTGAAAACAAAGACATCCAAACCTTGAGCCATTTAGAAGAGGAAGAAGCCAAAATCTGTGCCAGAGGTTTTTGACTGCTGGGTTTGCTCATGGCTTCAGGTAAGCTTCTTTCCCTGGGTTGTTTAGCATTTCAGAGGCCCTCTGTGGTCCTCAAGGAGAGCTGTGGATTACAGACATAAAACCTTGCATAGCTTCCAGCCAAGGCAGAGCAGGGGGAGTACAAACAAGCTAATCCAGGGTGCCTTCCTATCCAGCTGCCTGCCTCTGACCCTGGCCAGCAGTACATGCTTCAGAGGAAGATGTAAGAACCTCACAGCAGGCAGATGTAGGATAATCAATCCTTTCAACCTTGTTCTCAAGCCCCATTAGATCTCATCCTGATCCCAAAATAGTTAGAGGTTGGATTAAGTCTTGAAGGATGGCATTTAATATACTCTGAAAATTGTTGTTATCATTAACTCCCATGACTCTGGAAACTAATGTTATCCACAGACAAATACATTTTCATTTTGAATCACCTTGTGTCCTTGGTCTACTATAGCAATGAGTACATAGGCTTAAACACCTGTTTGCAAAAGGTATTTAATATTTCTTTCTATCTGTGGTGATTTTGCTGTGATTTTTTTCAATGCATGTCTCTTTTCCTGACATTATGAGCTAAGGAGGAGGGATAAAGTGAGTATACTCTAAAGATTACACATTCCTTCATCATATTATTGTACAAAAGGTCTCAGGAGATGAATTATTTCAGCAGCTTAAGCATTGGTTTGGCAGCCTGCTTCCAGCTCCACTCAAAAATACAGACAGATTTGCACCTCTCCCAACACAAACTCTGATCCACACCTCAGTCCAAATTGCTGGCCTTAGCTGACTTTTGTCCCAGCTTTCCCAGTCATGGTCAGGATAAGCAAGGTCTTATAGAAAAGCTATTTTTGCAGACCATCCATCCCTTGGCAGCCCTTTCCTGCCCTGCTCCAACTGGAGCAGTAGCTTGTGTCTCTCTCCCAACACCAACCCTTTCACTCACCCTTTTTGTCAGCACAGGACACCCAGGACTCTCAGGCATCCTGGACGTGGAAGGGTTGTCAGTCTAGAATGCTTTTCCAGCTCCCCTGTTCCTTTGGCCTCCTTTTCACCCTGAACCATTTATAACACTCCTATTGTAGTGATTTATAAACCTAACCCTTGCTAATGGCCTTGTCTTCTGCTCTTTCCCTAGGACGTCTTCTTAATATTTCGCTTTAACAGGAACCATATTCCCATTTAACTTGTGCAGTATCTCTGTGAAAGCTTTAGAGCCTACGAAGAGATGTTATGTGTAAGATTTCAGCTGGATTTGAAGTGCTTCCATAGAATTGCTCAAATATTTTTGAGTGTTTAATTTTTAATTAATTTTAGTTATCTGCTCTAGTTTGTGCATGGGTTGAACCTACATGGATATATCTACAGTGATGACTTGGACTGTCTCCTTGTGTCACCTTTGTATCTTTATACCACCTGCAGTGCAACATCCTCTCCTAAACCCCACCTCTTGACCATTCCTCCTCCCTGCTCTTTCTCCATCCTTTATTTTCCCTCTCCTTATAACATCACAGTCTCTTTCTCTTTCATGTTTCATACTCTGTTCTTCTCTCCTGCTTGGTGCCCCTCACTGAGACAGAGGCCAAGGGGCACCTGAGGGCCCCATGTGTGTCTTTATGCGTGGTGGGCAAGAGACTGCAGAGGAGAACCTGTAATTCAGAATCAGAAAATTTTGCTTTTTTGGTAAAGATTTCCCACCTTCATTTAGATTCCTGTGCAAGCAATATTTTTTCCTTTTCCAATGTTACACATCTTTGGTGTTTTGGCACTGGAATTTGGTTATCTGAGCCAGTCACCTGGTTGCCTAAGGTCTTTCTGAGTGTCATCATCATAATAATTCTCACCTACCTAAAAATTTGTGTCTGGTGCATTTTTGCTGTTTCAGTTCCAGTCCTTTCTAGATTGTTCAAAAATACAAGCAAATTAAACAGTGTGGAATCCAGAGTGGAACCTTGAGGCATATGATGTTTTCCAGGGTGAAAATAGGTCATCTGATTCTTCACTTCTTTTCCCTTTATTAAAGTTTCATCAAAATAATAGTTTACTTCCTTCTCTGAATTCCTACACTTTCTCTTTTTTTGTGATGTTTGCTCAAAAGCATTTTGACTGTCTCAGTAGGTCATGGCTTTCCTCTGACATGGCCAGAGAATTATGAGAGATTAGCGAAACACTTTTGCCTTCTCTGGCTGTCATTTTAAACACTGTTACTATTTTTTTCTCATTCTTAATGTTACTTTCAAGAAAGGATGGCTGAAACATTTCAACCAAATGTAGCTTATCAGACTCCTAAAACCTATTTATTTTACCATCCTGATCACACCACCCCTCAGCACAACCAGGTTTTTAAATATGGAGATCAGTAGTAATTGGAAGAGCATGAAAAAAGGCAGATTTCAGGAGCTTCAAGCTTGATTTTCCAAACAGTTTGCTACTAATACCTGGGACTGGAATTTTACAGACCTATCTCAGTGGGAACAGAACTGCGTTGGAAACCTGACCCAGAGCTGTGCTTTGGCCCCTCTTAATAAGCTGATGAGTCTTCATGGCACAGTGCAGCTCTGTGCAGGTAACAAACTCAGCTTCCAGAGTAGACCTTTCAGTGCCCAGAAAATTAGTCTTTCGGTAGAGCAAAGCAGCTTCACAGCTATTTGCCTTCCACTTTGGATGATAATTAGAGCAGAATTAGCTTGGTGGCCTTTGCCCTGTGTGTGGCTGTACCAAGAAGACAAGTTTATGCTTTGAAAGTCCTTAGAAAGTGCTTTGGAGAGTGTCTAAGCTCATCCCCCATCTCAGACAATGAGGAACCCTCTTTCTGCAAACACTTCTGCATGGGGTGAACCCAAAACCTATGGAGGTTGCTTCCCACATACGGAGATACTGAGGAGGTGAACAAGCCTTCACCTCAGACATTCATCAAAATTCCCCTCTGACCCTCACAGGTTCTTCAGGACTAGGAGATCTCTGAGATCAGGCTGCTCATGTTCCTTCTCCCAGAGAAGTGTAGCTTGTCCAGAGGGCTGTGCTTCACAGTCCTTCAGGCTGTTGTGACTAAAGTAGCCCTTGAGTGGCTGCACATGTGCATCCCTGGTGTTCTGCTATTGCCTAACTCTACTGAGAAGAAATGGGTGGTGTATTTGATGACTTAGCCTAGTCAATGGACACAGTTCCTGGAAGAAAAACCCAAGGTAAACAAAACAAAACAAAACCCAGAGAAATCAAAACAGCTGGAAAAGGCTGCTCCATATAATCCCAGCTGTCCTGTCCTGCTGCTAAGAGGAGCCATGTGGCTGCTACAGACACATGCAGGAAAATTATGTTATTAGAGATATCAGGTATTTGTTCAGGAGGCTGTGGGATGCTGCCATGCCTTGGGCATTCCAGATGTATTTACAGTATTAAAAGGTCAAACAATCTTTCTATTTCCCTGTTTGCTTCAGAGAGTTTTGTTGAACATTCTCATTATTTGTTGTGGTATTTCTTTGATTTAAGAGGATTTCTCTACACAGCTGTAGTTATTAGAATGCAGCGCGTGTGTGTGTGGTGAATGTGCTATTACAATAACAAACTTCTCCTTGTAGTAGATATTTATTCTGAGAGCAAAGCTTTTAGTTCAGTTGTGCATGTGGCAATAAAAACAAGATGTGCCAGGTAATTTGGAAAAAGAAAAATGAATGAAATGGAAAAAGACACAAAATTAATACTTTAGAGTGATGACTTCTGTCCCTGTCTTTGTTATGGCCTCTGTGCCAACTATTAACTTACTTTTCATTACCTTTTTTTTTGACAGACAGAAACCCTGTACAACAGCATAGAGACCCTGAGAATGGGAATTTCTAAATTTTTCTCTTCACATAATTTCCCTCTAATTGCAGGCAGAGCTTTTGGCCCCATGAACTGCAGATGAATTGCAGACAGCCTCCGAATCCCAAAGCAATTGTTGGCTTTGGGATCCTTTGTGATCCCCCTCCAGAATTTGCCTGCTGTTCCTCAACCACAACACCCTTCCAGTGTCAGAGAGGGGAAAGAGGCAGCAGAAAAGGGGTTGCTGGAGTGGGAAGCAGCTAAACACAGCACACAAACCCTCTGATTTAGTGAGAGAAGGTAGAGGCACTGAGGACTTTCTGTAGGTTTAGGAACAGTAGGAATGCTGGCATTATCAGCTAGAGATAAGTAAAGATATTATAATGAAGGCAGGGAGTCAAAGGCATTATGTCATGATTTCCACTCTATATTTGAAAATCCACAGCATATGGACTTGGATAAGGCTGATTACTTCCCAGAAGAAGTAACCAAAGAGTCTGCTAAACATTATCTATTAGGACAAAATATATCTGGGAGTCTTGAGAGGGTTGGCTCAGGAAACATCTGTTTTTAATGAACCTGGGAGTGCTGGCAATATTGCAGATGACTGCAAAGGTCTTAGGTTTTGCCAGTACTTTGCCACCCCTTCAGAGGCGTGTAACAGGAGCAGTTAAGATAGTTATAAGCTGAACAACTTGAAATGAATATCTGGCAAAATAGTGCACAGGGAAATATGAGGTTCTAACTGGAAATATAATTAATATCAGGCAACTTAGCTTTCAAGTAGGTAGAGCCTACTAAACAGAACAACTCTCATTTTGTATGTGATTACAAATTCAGTTGTCAACAGAGACTGCAGAGAGATAATGTGCTTCTGCACTGTGTTCAGCATGACCCAACACAATATTTTGACTTGAGTCAAAAGAGGTAGGGAATGCTGACTGATGGGAGTACGGTTTTTAGGAAATAGTCTGTGTCCAGTGTTATTTCCATCTCTCTATTGGTGATCTTGAAATAAGTATAAAATTGCTGCTGATAAAATCTGAGGATGACACACAAACTGAAGGAGTAGCCAATAATGATGGGGACAGAGTGGTTACACAGAGAGATAGGATGGTGCAGTTTGAAGTGCCCATTTCAATAAAATGCTTTTTAATGTTGCCAAATGCCAAGTCATTCACCTGGATTGCAGCAGGGAAACCAGATTTGATACAGTCAACTCTTATTCATGGCAGCCCAAGCACATGATTTGTTTCTTTTTTTTTTTTTTTTTTTTTTTCCCAATCTTGAAATATCTGTTAGGGTAATACATTTGGATCCCATCACTGACTGTTTTGCAAATGTTTTTTTGCCTGCACAGACTGTTTTTAGGTGGTTGCATATGTTAGTGTTAGTCTCTTACAGGTGAGGGTGACAGTGTTGTACCAGCAGTGAGTGAATCAGAGTTGGTGGAGGTGACTGCTGAGACCTACTCTGTGCTCAGCACCTGTCACTCTGCTGCTGACAGTACCCTTCTCCTTGTGTGCTTTTCCTACCCGGGGGCAAGCTGATTAAAGCAGCTCACATCATCCCTGAGCTTGGTGCTCTGCTTGTGACTAAAGATTCATACCATTCACATTGAGCCATTCACATTAGCTGATAAATTACACTGAGGCAAATGTGCTTGCTTTAAAGTTACTTGAAGCACTTTCTTGACCAACTTCCCTTCCCAGTTCATTATTTGGGCAGTCTTGGACCATCTGTCCAAGCCACGAGCCCAGCTTAGTGCAGCTGGGTCTTCATTTATAGACTCTCAAGGTTCAGCCTTCATGCTGTGAGGTTTGAAGGGTGATTAGCATCTCACACTGTCTTAGACAGGGTAGGAAAAGTCACAGTAGCAGATTTTCTCCAGCTTGTACTTGCTTTAGAGCACCAAAACCTCATATTTCTATAGAATAATGTAAAGATGATAAAGGAGGGGGGTTGGGTGTCTATTTCCAGTTAATTATTAGGAATATCTTGATTTCATGCAGGATCTTGAGTGTAAGTCAAAAATCTTAATGAAGAAGTTGCACATATGAAGATGGATCCATTGATAGATGCTCTACTTTAGTAGTTTTTTTCCTCCTTGAAATCAAACATCACTTACTCTAATGTAAGTCCACAAAGTCTTGTGGAGTATTTTATGGTGACAGATTTAGAGTACATTGTCTCCACATCTCTTTTCATGGATCACTACACCAGGCAGATGTCAACCAGGGTGCTGGGCTCAAGTCCTGACTTGTAGGACTGGTCCGCATGGGGAGCAAGTCTGATGAGGAGACCCCATCACTTCAAGATGCTCCTCTACATGCTCATGGCACCCCATTGAACACATTCAAAAAGCTCCTGCCACTAAGCTTGTGCGAGCTGATGAGATCACAACCTGAGAAAACATTTTTATTAAAATAGGGTCTTGAATATTGAACCAATTTCTCAGACGTGCTTCTCTTGTCGCTAACCCTGACAGATCAATGGGTTTAAATTTCTTTTTCTAGCGGGCTAAGCAGGCTTTGATAAAAAAACGAATGTATCTGTGAACTATTCTCTCTTTCTTTCCAGGAGACTGCTTCTTGGTACATACCCACCTATAAATATAGTGATTGTTAAAAAAATTTTCCCCCATGATGGTTTCATATCAAAAGGAATGAGATACTGCTAATTGTACTAACCATGCATTTTTCAGAACTTATTTAGTAGATTATATACTGCCTCGTCCTCCCCCTGCTGAGTAATCAATGATATGGGTATACCTGCATTAGGACTCTTTTTTAACCATCTGAACCTGCAGGTGGTTCCCTTCTTGCTGCACTAGAAGGGAAAGCGGTGATGTAAAATTAATTTTTGTGCTGCTAGCAACCAAGGAGTTAGGCCCCTTTCCCTGAAAGTCCCCAGCCTATGGATGTTGCTTCAGGTCTATTTACAGGAGTAC
Organism: Trochalopteron elliotii; assembly: GCA_024734555.1. Taxonomy (NCBI): domain Eukaryota; kingdom Metazoa; phylum Chordata; class Aves; order Passeriformes; family Leiothrichidae; genus Trochalopteron; species Trochalopteron elliotii. Next base: position 4,232,279 of record JANPWX010000045.1, read on the forward strand.
TGATGAGTACGGCAAGAACTATAAAGGAAACATGAACCTGCTTCATGTGGTGATGTGGTGAAAAATTAGATGCCTCTGGAGAATTGGAGCTGAAATGCTGTTCCAAGGTTATGGGGGCTCCATTTTGCCACTGCCTTCACCACCCTGTGAGAAAGAAACAGGTATAATCTCCTTAGCAAGAATGACCCAGCAGGGAAGAAGTCTTTCCAGGCTCTCACTTCTTCCAGCTCTTTTTAGCAGATGTCAAGGAAATTGCATCTGACCATCAGCACGCAGTCTGGGGGACTTCCCTCACTCTACTCCTTCTTTCTGAAGCCAATAATTGTGTGGCCAACTACCTCTGCTTTCTTCTCCCTTGGGATAAAACTGCCTGAGCTCCTACTTAAGGCTCCTGTGAGGGACCTCCTAGGCTTGCTTTGTCCAGTCTCATGACCCCTAGCAAACAGAAGTCTCTAGGTCATTTAATTTTGCTGGGGGTCTTGTGTGAGCTGGGTTAGTGCCAGAATCTGGGCTTGGGCAAGAGTAGGGGACAGGAAAGTGCATGGCAGAGGGACATGAGGTGACAGGCACATGAGGAGTGATTTTCAAATTTACTATGTCCCCTTCTCTGAATCTTTTTGGGGCTCTCATTTCCTGCAACCATGCTGTACCACTTCAGCAGCTGACACCCAGGTTGGGCATGTGGTGCTTCTGCACCACAGGGCACTTTGTGCGCCGACTTGGGGCAATGAGAAATAAAGGATTACTTTGGCTTGTCCTTGTAGTGTTGGCTTTTAGATTGCTTCTCTGTGATAGAGAAATTTCAACAACTGTAAATAATTCTGTCCTCCAGAGAAGAGATTGCCTGTATTGCATTACCTGTAAAAAATTCTTGCCCAAATCCTTATTTGTGGCTCCATTAACCTAAAGAACTTGTCTGAATGCTCCATTTGCCTTTTAAATAAAGAACAAGTGATTGCTGAGGACTCAAATCCCTCTCATTTTGTGTTGCTTTCCTCATTATGAGAGGAACATAAGGGTCCCCGATCATTATTTCTGACTCTGTCATTAGCAAAGGTCTGGAAAGCGTGTTTTCACTCCATTAGCCTTCAGAAATAAAAAGAATGATTGCATAAGACGAGAATAATTATTTCAACCAGCTCTTCTCAATGTATTGCTGTGGAACAGGCTGGGATCTAAACAGGAGCTGACAAATTAATTTATATTATTTCTATTTGCCAGAAAAACCACCACGTTCAGGACCGATTCAGAAATACAAACAGCTCTATTTGTGGTTTAATGTGCCTCTCTGATCACTTATGACAAACATCAGGAAGCTAATCTTTTCCTTCATGATGTTTGCCAGGATTCCTTCCACTCCCAGAAGAGTGGTAGAACAGAGATACCCACATCTGTCATGGTTCCTTTGTTTCTCAGAAGTGTGTAGATACTTATGCTAATTAGGACTGACCTCCTTCTGTAATGACACCCTTCTGTGATGATGTTGAAGTTCACAGTTGTATGATGGCGTGTCAGTCCAGGCATGGTCCAGATCTGAATAGGGCGCTTTCCATGTTCAGAGCAATTTCTTCTTCGCTTTAAAGAAAGGATGGAATGCCCCCACCTCTCTTTTGTTAAAAGACCAAAATGCAGCCATTTTTCTTCTAGATACAGTACTACAACCTGCTGGACTTCTGATGAGATCTGTAATTCCTTAGCAAGGCAAACTTGCCACCAAGAAGGGCTCATGCAGGACGGCCTCTTTCATGGTGTCTTCAAATGAGACAGTGTGAGTGCACAGGTGTGGGCAGTGAGTCAGGGCCAGCAAGATGGAGTCTTGCTGTCCCACCACTGCTTGTTGTCAGCAGAGACAAGCTGCTTCACAGCAAAGGAAGGCAACAGACAGCAGGATGACATGATAATTCAGTCTTGAATAGAAAGTACTACAGAAGAAGCATTATTTCTAATTTTGACTGAAAATATTCTGATGCTGCTGCAGTAGTAAGGTTAATTACAATGCAGCTGAGAGCTTGGAGTGAAACTGGGTTGAAGGAGATTATTTAGTCCCCTTTTCCAACTGAAATAGACTTTTAAACCTTTTCTTTAAAATTACCAATGAGCCCATTGGCATGAAGGAAAGCATCTCCTATAAATCTGTGCAGCTGCTTTCACCACAAGCTTCTCAACTGGGGTCTTTGGTGGAGGTAGGAAAGATCATATTCTCCTTGTCAGTGAAAAGTTGTGAGCTTTTGTATTAGCATTTTTTTTTCAACAGGTGTATGGTTGCCAAATGACATGTGGATTGAAAACATAGGTATTCTGTGCACAGATGCCATTCAATAAGAGACAAAAGTGATGAGCACAGGAAGAAAAAGCCCAGGTAATGCTGTGAATCATGATACTGTGCCAGAATTTTATGTTAATTGCACACCTTGTTTTCCTCATCTCTGAGTGTGCTAGTTCCTAGGAGAGGAAAGAGCTCAAAAGCTGGACTCCAGCAAACCCACAGAAAGCCTGCAGTCATTCACACCTCACTATTAATGCAAATCATAACCTGAAAGACAAAGAAAGTTGTCCTCTATCTAATAGTGCTGTAAAACAATTATCATGGTCCCTTTCTCCTCTGAAAAATCTTCATGGAAACCTAGAAAGAGCATCTAAGATAGAAGAGTCCTCTGACCAGTAGTGTAAAAAAGACAGCATCAGTCCTGAGACAAGAAATTCATCTTAGCCTTGAGATTGACCTGAACTTTAAAGCATCTGAGCCGAGGCATGCAAAGAATAACAATTGTTACATGCCATAGTACCTTGTAAAAGCAGGCACTGAGGGAGCTGACATGACCATCACTTTTGCTGGAAGATTCATGATACAGGTAAAGCCTCATCAAAATAGCCCAGAGAAACAATGGGGTTTGCCTGGGGAGCTGTGAGATGTGGCCCAAATCTACACAAGATGGGCCTTCATCCCACTCCAGAACTGTGACAGTGACACATAGGCTGAGTGTTTTGAAGCATTTGGGTGATAAGCACCCAGAGCTCCTCATATAGACATCAAGGCTGGAATTACTGCCAGATAAAGTAGAGTGGAAGTAAAAGTGCAAGATGAGATAAGGAATACCATGTTAAGGGTTTCTAGAAGGGCTGTGTGACATGGACTGCAGATTCTCATCTTCAGGTTGCAGGACACGTCCCTGTGAGCTTTCTCTACTGGGAAAGTCACATACTGGGGTGCTGAAAGAGGCTTGCTGAAACATGGCTGTGTTGTAATTAATAAATACACTAATAGAGTCTTCATTGCATTATTAGGACATTTAGAATTTACTCTGGGAAACCTTTCAACTCCATTAAATCCACCTTTGTCACAAGATAAAGTGCCGCTCATAATAGGCTCATTAACATGCAGACTGCAGTTCAGCCCATCCATTAACAGCTGGCAGGCAAGAGTTTCCAAAAAGACCCCAAGAAACATTTTCCCTGACCAGGGGCTGGCTTCCTCAGCATGTCTCTTAGTCCTGTGTGTGATGTTTCATGACAGGGAGCTTTTCTGCTATCTCCCTTGTGCCATTTAAATGTACTGCCGAGGCTAGCTGTAATCAGTTAGGGATCTGGAACAATCTGCCAGGAGTTCCCACCCTGCTGCTGGGGTCTTTATTTGACTCAAAAGCTGCCATGAGCAGAAAATGCCAGCCCCATGCAAGAGCCATGGGCATTTTCCACCCCTCTCCTGCTTGGCTGACTCTCATTTAGAGCCCAAGTGTCAACTGCTCTGATTAAGAGCATTAGTGCCAGGCGTGATGATTAACAGTGAATGATAACAATGGCATTTCAGTGGTTGCTAATAGGCTTCCAAACTTAATCTCTCACGCTCTCACAGAGATAAAGAATAGATAATTCTTCCAGCAACAATGATTGCACAATAAAGTTTGCATTTGCTCTGTGCTGATGAGCTATGGCGCCTGGTTTCACCCAGTGGCACTTTTGAAACCCCAGGGCTGGGGGTGGTGCCAGCTCAGGATTTTACGGATTTCCGATGTCTTGCAGGTCTGTCTCCTGGAGCAGGGAATTAATGTCTTTGTTCTTTCCTTCTTTCTAAAGCCCAGATCTCCAGCCAGCAACTGATAGGGAAACACAGACTAAGGGAAATTGAAGTTGTCCCTAAGTAATCTATCTGAGCTTACAACTTTTGGACAAAACTCACAACTTTTGGGCACAATTTATTGATTCAGGTTCTGAGGATTGTCATTCTGGGTCTGGCACATCCCCAGTAGGGATGAGAGCTATAAAACTGTCACCGGGCTGAGAGACTCAGCAGAGAAACTACACTAGGCTATAAGGATGACTTTCTAAACACTGAGAGCAGCTTATCTGAATGAGATGAAAGCCTGTCAGTGACTGAGGTAAATGAGAAGTTTGACATGAAGATTTGAGTCTTCAAGGTGCGTTTCAGCAGCCTGAATGCCAGGACACTGAGACTTAACAGTCCACTGAAGCATAGATTCAGTGAGTAGCTGAGCTTCGATGAAACTTTCTACTGGATAGGATCCATGGACCAAAGTACACGGGGTTCAAGAGAGCAAAACTCTCACTGAAATAATAAATGAAACATGGGCAGCCTGCTTTGTTTTAGGACAGTGTCTGCCAGGAGGAAACCCTCATTCCCTCTGACCTGTCCACCATCCCATGGTGCAGACAGCAGTAAGCTGTGGGCAAGGCACTGTGTCACTGGAATGAATGAGTGTCCCACAGCTCTGTATTCCAGGAGTTACAGTTTGCTGCTTAAATTCTTACAAAAGAAAAACTGTTCCCTTTTTTATTTCAGTCTAAGTCCTGCCTGTGTTGCTCCTGAGCTGCCTGGCAGGGGGTCAGCTCTTTCAAAGACGTTTCTCACATCCCTCTTGACCAGCCCTAAATTCGAGGTCTAGAACAAGAACTGTACAACCAAGTGGCACATTCAGTGAGAAAACTTTAGTTTCAGGGCAGGCAGGACAACTAAACAGAGTATACACCCCACTGCTAGAGAATAATGTGATTTAGTGGACAAACAGCAAGACACTATGGTTAGGCTTTACAGCTGCTAAATGTGTTAGTCCTTAAACAAACATATAATGGGACTTTAGCCTTCATTATTTTGAAACATCAGGCTTCAGAGGACAGTAATTACCTTATAACATCTAGCATTGTGTCTTCAGGATAAGGGCTATTATTTTAAAAAGTCAAAGCAGAGCTCATCCCTGATGTATTAAGCCTCGTTCAGTTTGTATTTTTGCATTTTCCCCTGCACTGCATTCCTCCTTTTCACTCTGCTTCTGGTATCCCAGCTGTTCACATTTCCTTTGTTCAGCCTTCACGAAATGAACCCATGATGCAGATTTCGGTGAAACCAAGAGAATTTGCAATTAACTCCACCTTTTTCAGAGAAAATATTATATCTGGGTCTTGAACTATGCTTTGTGTAGCAGCATGGACAGCTCCTGTAATCATGAACTACCAGTTTGTTGAGACCCTATTTTTACATCAACTGTATCCTGTGTTTCTCCCACAGGAAACAAAAGATGCTCATTATAATCACAGTTGAGCTGTCCTGAAACCCTCTTTGAAAGTCAAAGCAATTCAATTATTCTTTTTACTCTTCGTTTTTACCTGTTTCTGTATTGCTGGTTTTATCTGGGGTAAAATATGGTCATCTAACTACAGGTCAGGGTTGGGAATTACTCTGGGTTTATTTCTTGCAAAATATTGAAACACTTCACTACATTTTCAAACTGTGTTATTCCCTTTTGAAGAAAGATTTTTTTTTTCCTTCCAGCTGTATCTAACATCTTCTTGCCTTGCACATGTCATACCCTGTGTGGCTTTAACTCACTAAGACAGCAGAAACCATCCCAGAAATTAGGATCATATTCTGCCAGGCTAATGATTCATATAATTCACTGGAGGGTTTGGTGGGCAACACGAATGGGCTCAAAGGACCAGGAGAAGGAAAGGTTAGCTCACAGGATGAGGGGAAGTGGAGAGGTAAAGAAAGACAAAGGGGAGAGGAAGACAATCCCTTCCTTTATGCAGAAAAGGCTGTGGGGGCTCAGCTGAGCTCATGTTTCACCCATGGCAGAGCAAATTCAGTATCTCCTTTTGGATGCATGGTTCATTTGGAAAAGCTGTTTATTTTTCAAGGGGAAAAGATACTTTTTAATTTCTGAGATGCCATTAGAGACAAACAGCAGTCCCACCTGCACACCCCTTTTCCCACTTCCTTTTTGCAGAGTCAGAGGCTGTTCTTGTTTACAGGGGACACCTGAGAGAGCCCCTGAGGTCTGTGTGTAAAATCAGTTTAGCACATATAACTGGTCAGATTTCTTTACATTCTAATTGATCTGCAATTCTTTTTTGTATAACTGGGGAAGCAAAATGCCTCTATTTGAATAAAACTCTGCTTCTCCCACTCGGTCCTCCAAGGTTTAAATTTATTGTGTGTACTTTGTTCCTGCCCAGGCTTCTCCTCAACACCCCATGTTGTCTATTACTGTGTATAAAAATGATCTGTGTTGACACAGGACTGAGTGAGCACTTTGCATTATCAGCTCCAGCATTTGCCTTTGTGCTTTATTTCATGCAACAAAAGCGTAATTCACAGCAAGGTGATTTCTTGAAAAGTTTTTCACTGACAATTTGTATAAAAAGAGATGCTGCTCGAGAAGACAGAGAAGTGTGTTTCTTCAACCCATTCAGCAAAGTTACTGAGGAAATCACTCAAGGCTTCCATGCTACTGCTATGACCTGAGGTGCATGTTGCAGTTCTTGGGCTCCTGGTCCCATTGGTATTTCATGAAAGAAAATGAGATCTTGCTAATTCAATGAGTAATATTTTTTTGGCCAGGTTTGGTCCACTTCACTGCACTTCATGTCATTGCATTCCATTTAACTGTTTTCACTTAATTTCGTGATTTTTTTTTAAATTTCAGTTGCCATTTATTTAATCATAATTCCTCTCCTGTGTGTTCTATTCACTTCATTCCCTGATTTCAAGATTTTATTTCCTTTCATGAAATGAAGAATTTTCATTTCATGAAAGGAAATGAAATCTCGCTATTTCTGTATTATTTCTGCAAGTTTCAGTACATTTCACTGCATTTCACATCATCCCATTCCATTTAATTTTTAACTACATTTCATATTTTTCTTTTCTTTTTTTGAATTTCACTTCATTTCATCGTAACCTCTCCACTCTGTTCGTTTTGCTTTGTTCCCCAATTTCAACATTTCAATGAATGTCATTTCAGCAATATTTGGAACTTTTAACTGCACTTCATGTCATCTCATTCCATTCAAATGTTTTCACTTCATTTCAGAATTTTCTTTTTTTTCTTTTTGATTGCATTTCTTCATAATTTCTCTCCTATGTGTTTGGCTCAGTTCATTCCCTGATTTTGAGATTTCATTTCCTTCCATGAAATGAAGATTGAAATGGAAAGGAAATGAAATCTCAAATTCAGTGAATGGATTGGAATGAACAGACTGGACAGGACATGTGATGGAAAGAAATGCAACTAAAAAAGGAAATGAAATCTCACAAATTCAGTGAGTATCACTGCGGCCAGTTTTGGCCCATTTCACTACACTTCGTGTCATCCCATTCCATTTAATTATTTTCACTTCATTTCAGAATTTTTGGGTGTTTTTCAATTGCAATTTATTTCATCATAACACACCTCCTGTGTGTTTGTTTCACTTTGTTCCCTGATTTCGAGATTTCATTAAGCATCATTTGGGCAATTTATGGTCCTTTCATTTCAACTCATGTCATCCCATTCCATTTAAATATTTTTACTTAATTTCAGAATATTTTAAATTGAAATTCATTTCATCATAATTCCTTCTCTGTCTGTTCTTTTCACTTCATTCCCTGTTTTCAAGATTTCATTTTTTTTCACGTATCATAATTGGGGTGGGGAACTACCCCTCTTTTCATGGTTCTGGCGGCTGTGGTAGTAAGCTGCAGTGTTTCATCTGAGCTCTCTGAGATCACCACCAGCCTCTGACCTGCCCTGCCTTTCCTGCAGCCTATCTACCTGTGCACACCAGGCTCTCTGGTCCTCATCAGCCCACATCGTGCCCCCCGAAGCTGGCATGTGCTCTCTGTGCGCTGTTCTCTCTTCTGCAGCAGCAGAGTCTTTCCACTGCTGCTGGCTGAGCAGTTTTTAATTATCCTCCTTGGACTTTTGTGCACCATAATCAACAGTTAATTGCAAACAATCAGACAAATTGGTGATCTAGGGAAGAAGAGAAGAGTGACAGAAGGGAGCAGAGACTAAAGCAGGAGCCGACTCCAGTGATGGGCATGGCCGATGGCAAACAGCTGTTTGGGGGAGAGGGGGCTCAGTGGAAGAGGGGCTGCGGTGAAAGCCAAAGCATCTCTTCTTTCCTCCATCCCTGAAGCATCTTCACTTTGCAACTCACTTCTGGCACATCACCTCCCTTGTAAGACAATACAGCTTGGTTCTGCTGGCAGCATCGTTAGGTCCCACTAGTCTGTGGAAAAAAACAACACACTGGAGGATGGCAAACAAGGAGACTTAGAAGTCACTGCACCAGCCTTACAGAGTTCAAGAAGTGTTTGGACAATACTCTCAGGCACATGGTGTGATTCTTGGGGCTGTCCTGTGCAGGGCCAGCAGCTGGACTTCAATGATACTTATGGGTCCCTTCCAACTCAGGATAGTCTATGACTGTATTATAAAGTAGCAGCAACACTGCTATTTTCCCTGTAGTTATCCAAATGTTCCCTAGCATCTCAGAGGAGTCCTGCAGGGCTCGAGATAAGCTCCAGGAAGGCCTTGAAGAGGTGGTCCTAGCACGTGGAGCAATTCCAGCCACAAAACAATCTTTCCAGGAAGACAAGACAATCACAGGGAACAGCTCCTGTGCCTAAAGCTGGTATTTTACTCCCAGGCCACAAGGACCGCCATGTTTTAGGTTATTTACAGTTCGACACCACCATTAGCAACGAAAGGCGACCGAGGGGGTTTGCGTCCGTTCAATTTGCATCACTTTCCGGCTGCCATATTCCTGCGCGGGGTGGATTATTTCTTTTTTTCAATTAGTGAGGGAGCGCTCTCTTCTTCTGAAATGACGACGGCTCCCCCCAAGGCCGTCCTTTCCGACCCCTGAGGGCGGCCCGTGGGGCCGGGGCTGTCCCGCCCTTGGCGAGGCGGGCAGGGCGGCGGG
>JANPWX010000045.1:4241579-4332639 GCA_024734555.1 Trochalopteron elliotii
AAAAAAAAAAAAAAAAGAAAGAAAGAAAGAAAAAAAAGCCCTTTTACAATGCGCCACTATATTAAACTTACAGCGCTATAAATCGGCACCGTAAAACTGTAACTCAGGGGCTGGGTGTTAGACAAACCTGACACGCTGCTGGGGGAATGGCAGAGATCTTAACAAACTGCATCATATACAAGTTTCTGCAATGTACATAAAACTTACTATTTTGTACCCCTATTAGCTGGTTTTTACAACGTTTTCAGGGACCAAAAAATAAAAATGGCAAGCAAAAGAAACAAGCAAATCAATTCAGAAAAATAAAAGTTGACGTGAGCTTGCTTCCAAGAAGTGAGTGACGGTTCAGCCTGTTTTATTTGTTTGTTTGCCTATCTGAGGTGGTTTGAGAAATCTGGGTGATTTTAAAAACATTTTCCTTCTCGTTTTTTTCGTTGCTTTGCTTCCCACAGGTCAGGATAGACACTGCTAGATAATGAAGGCATGGTAAAATTGGTTATTCTTGAACATATTTACAGTCTGATCTCCAGATTTCTACCCCTCAAATGAAAATCAGCTGATTTGATCCCTACTGCTTTTTTATGATTACAGATGATCTCAAGGGGTATATCCTCTCCATCTCTCACCCCCTCCCCCAGTGGAAAAAAAAAATTCTCCTGGTTTGTCCATACATTTTGACCTTCAAAGCCTTATCTCCTGTCTTTCTCCTCTTCACTAGAGGAACCCTGACAAGAACTTTTGAAACCATAAATAGTCATGTCATTATAAAGTAATAACATGGGCTGCGGCTCTCCTTCCTTGGGAAAGGTGAGCAAGGGTGTGCAGCTTGTTAACCTCCTTTCCTGAGAGAGGGAAGGGAGAGCTGCACTTCATTTTGAAGTTTCATGCGACATCACAAATCAGGTCCCTTGGCAAAGAAAGGAAGCAAACACCAAATATGCTGAAGTGAGTAACTACCTTGAGTGAAGAGAATCCTTTAATGTGAGCATGGTGTAGGTAATGCAGTATTTATTTACCGCAGAAAAACTGTAAAGAGCACAGCATTGATTTCTTGGTTTTTCTTTTTCAGTTTGGTTTCACAGGGCTTGGTCTGTAGGGAGGATTTTCTGAGAAGCATCTGAATAGCTCATAGCTGGATGGCTTTGGTTCTGACCCCCCGACCTGAGTGAGGTTTGCCACTTGCAGTATTCCTGGAATGACACAGGGGCTCTGGCTGGAGTCAGGCCAGGACATTAAATGAAACTGCTTTTGTGGCACTTCTGCACTTGATACATAGAAGACAGACTTCCTGCTGTATCGCTCTGCAGCATTTGACTCTGTTGACCATGAAACACTTCATGTCCCTGCTGAGGAGGGGATTTGCAGTCTGGTGGTAATAGTTCAGTGGAACATACCCAGCTACTAGAGAAGAAAACATATGCCACTACTACTAATGCCTGGATGTGGTGCTGTCCCACTAAGACCTGTGCTTTCCTCCTTTTTTGCTGACCCAATTGAACACCAAGTCATTGGGATCTGGGAGACATTGCTGCAGCCCAGAACACTTCAATAGCTCATGCTGGTTGTGCTATTCCTTTCTCTCATGTTTTAAGATAATATATAGTCAAGTTCAAAGTCTCAGTCCTTGAGAGCCTTAGTAGTCTGGATCAAAGTATCTAAAAAAGTAACCTTATTAGCACCATCTGATTTATATGAGAGTCTTGCTATTTTCCATTTCAGCAAAAGGAAAAAAGTGGCCCTCTGATACTTTCCTCCAGTAGTTTCAAGCATTGCCCAGTCTCTCTGAAATGTGGGAAAAAATAATCTTACCTGAGACGACTAGCGCTTCTCTTACTGAGATTAGCAGCATGTACAGATTCCCTTGCACTTCACATGAACAGAGAATGTTCACTGTGTCTGGAACATGTGTCCCTCCAGACAAGCACAGGGCAACACAGTGCTTCACCAAAAATGGTGACTGGCTCCTCAGGACGATGCCAGGACTGCCTGGTTATCTGTGCAGTCTGTAATGTCTCTCCCTCAGTCTTTTCATGCACACACATTCCCCACATACATAACACTTATCTTTAATTTTCTGTGCACCCAAACCACACAGTTTCTAAAGAGAGTTAAAAATATCGAATTAATTCAGAAGACATAGGTGAAAAGAATCATTCTGAGATATTCACAGGGTTGGTGGTAGTAACAAGAGAGACAGTTTCTTTTTTTGATATTGAAGTTAATTGCAGGCATCTAGGGTTTAAAGACCTTGTGTTATTGATGGGAGTATGTTAGCAAAAGGGAGGGACTCTCACATTAAACTGAAATTTAGTATGTACAGTAGGTTGTCAAGAGAAAAAAATAAGAACAAAGAAGACTGCTATTATCTTTTATTATTATCTTTTAATTCCCCCCCATTTTCCTTCTGCATGCTCTCTCTCTGTCAGCCTTCTCTCTTTCAATAATTACAATAATCAACTTACAATGATAACAGAAATAATCTCCTGCAAGATAACTAAACAAACCACATGTTATCTGTACTGAACTGTGCTTACTTACAGTAGGTACATCACTTATGGAAAAACCAATAAAATTTTAATTAAAAAAGCATGTATGTTGTCAGTTAAGATGCAAAGAGGGTGTGCAAACACATTCAAAGTGGTCCATAAATTGCTTGGTATTTGATAGAACAGGGAGGAGGGAAAACCCACCCCAAACAGAGCAGAACAAAACTAAAGCCCACCAGGCTTGGGGAGCTCTATTTATGTTGCTCTGTACAGAGCACTGATTGCTTGGGAATTCAAAAGCAGGAGGAGGGGAGAATCCTCCCTTGAGCAACGATCACATCCACCCACCTCTACCAGTGCTGGGAGCAAGTGAGCAGAAGTTAATTAAAGATTTTGCATCTCCCCACTGCAGCGCTGTATTGATAGCTCTGGATCCTGAGATAAACTACAGCTCTCCCACACTAATACGCCTTCAGCCTTGCCCTGGAGGCACCACCTCAGGGGATCAGATGTTTGGTTTTCCTGGTGTACTTGAAGCTTGGCCTTTCTGCTACGACTGAAGTGAGGAGGACTGACGAATGCCAGCCCATAGGTAGGTGCATGTGTCAGAGGAGCAGGACTGTAGGTAATTATCCAGTCATGAGTCACCATGGCTTCAGAGGATTCCAGTCCTCTGTTAGCTGTTTGCTCTAAGCACAGGAAGACTGTTTCACATAAAGGCTACTTGGCATGGAAGAATTTCTGCACAGGTACTGTGAATGTGAAACAGTTCTCAGCTGACTAAAGCAGAAGGTTTGTTGGAGCCAATTCTGACATGAAGGAAGTCCTTGACACCACTCAGTGCCCTCACTTTGTCCTGCTCCTCCGAGTCGTTCTTTTTGTGGATCTGGTGTGAATGCTTGCACGGTCTTTTCATGACATTTGTGCTCCTATGGCAGGCTGGGAACAGCGGCTTCATGAGTCCTTTTGAAGAAAAAAGTGCATATCCCTCACCCACATTTTTAATCTGAGCTCTTGCTGCAGGGCATCACTGGGAGGAAATGTCGGCAGTGATATGATCAGCATGGATCAACATTTGTGCTTTCACTATTCTCACTGGGTGAGTGAGCAACCACTCCTGGGATTGCATTTAGTGCAGAGAAGGCCTATTTGATATAGCATGAGATGTGAGGACGTCCCAAGATGGTGTCTGAAATTCCTTCCTCTTCGTTCAACCTTCAGCTTCAGCTGTAATGGGCAGATATTGCCTGTACAGGCTGCCCAGGAGAGCCCTTGCATGTGGAGAAAAGCAAGGCTGTGAGATGGAAGGACCTATTTCCTCAGGGGGCACATTGCTGTGGTATACCTGCCATTGCAGACACTGAGTTTTGAGGCTATTACAGAGACATAATGCTTACATTTAAAGAGATCTTTGGGTTGTGCCTAATTACAGAACCACAGCAGCCTGGCAAGACAGGACAGTTAGAACCCACCTCCTTTTAGGCTGGAAATTAAGACAAGGGTATTAAAATGTATGACCAGGGTTAGAGAGATAAGGTTAGTAAGAAGGCCAAGGTTAAAACATCAGACTTACATATTCCCAGAGCTGTGCTTAACATGTGTCTCAGCCAAAGAAATTGATGTTAATGACGTACTAACCCCTTTCATCTGAAGATCTCAAAATGTTTTATGTGCAGATTTGCTTTGTCTGTGCAGCTCTGTTGAAGGCTGTTGGTCTTTCACGGGGGGAAATGTGCAGGCTGCTCCATGCTGTACTGTGTCTGTATTGCCTTCAGGCCTCTCAGAGGGGAGATGGCTGGGGACGATCTGGGTGATTGTGCTACAGGAAAGCAGATGTCATTGAGGGAAGGTGTAGGAAGATGGCTGGGTATGGGTTGAGATGGTTTAGTAAAAGCAGTGGTTCATGTGACAGGATAGAGTTGCACCTGGTTTAAGGGGTATCAGGATGCAACGGGATCTGTTCAGAGAAGGGGCAGCAGGAAGCAAGGCTGATGGATTGGCCCTCTTTGGGGAGGGCTGGACAGGCAAGTTGGCCAAGAAGAAAATCAAAGCTCTTCCTTGTTGATTTCCTTCAGAGAGAACATTTTTGAAATCACAGCTCTGTGCCAGGCAACGGAGGAGAGGCAGCTGCTGCCTGGGCAGGATGAGGTCAGCCCAAGGCCAGAACAGAACAACCTGTGAGAGGTCTGTGGGCTGGTGTGCCACACTGCATATGGCCAAGTGCTGAGCAGGCTGAGAATGCTGAGCAGAACACCCTGGCACCAGCGTGGGTAAGGGTCCTGGGAGAGCTGGCAAAAGCAAAGTCGGTTTGACTTTCTTAAATCTCAGGTTTAGAGACTTGGATACTGTGGAGGAGCTAGACCCTGGCAGAGACTGAGGGAGAGGATTAAAAATGACACATGAACTATAACATCTGTGGCTCCACAGAGCCTGGAGGGGAAACTGAGGTATCGTGTCTGGTACCCAAATGAGCCACAACCATGGCCTAGAGGATCTTTCTCTCATTAGTGCTTTCTCTGATGATGACACAAAGCACCCTCTGGCATCCAGAAAGTCATGGCTGCTAGCCACAACTAGACAATTGTAAACTGCTCAGAACAATCTCCCAAAATGAAAATGGAGAGACATGTACAAGACTGAAGCAACTGCTGACTGGCAAAGCAGGGAGGAGCATGGTACTGCCAGCTGCCACTGGGAACTGCCATGGGCTCACTCTGAGTCCCACACAGAGGGTTTGCTTTGGGCAGTCTCAGGGAAACCCCTGCATCCTGCTGTGACCTTCATGCAAGATCTTGCACGAGGACACTGTACGAAGAGGGGACAGTTTCCCCTGCAGCAGCCAGTGACTGGCAGCTCTGGCTTTTTTTTTTCTTCTCCATTTTTGATTACAGAACTGCTCTGTTATTCTAGCAGGTCTGAAATTAGATACAGGTGCAAATTAACTAAGTCACAAGTGTATTACATTTGGTAATTTTTCTGTCAAGAGTCATGCTGAAGGGTTGCAGAGAATAATAAGAGCAGCCAAGAGCTGACTGGCTGGTCCAGGTGTGCCCAGCTGCTGAGTGTGCCTCCCTGGCAGTGGTTTGAGGCACAGGGTCTATTTTCACAACACAGGCTGCAAAGTCACCCACTTCCTGATAGTTTACTACCTCTGATTTTTGTCTGCTATTCCTCTCCTCTGGCTGCAACTGCCTTTGAATACTCAGCCCCCTGATTGCAGTACTGCAGTTGTCATGGTTATGTCGTGGTCCTGGGATTTCAGAAAGACAGTAGAGCAAAAGCCTGGATCCTCCTCCTCCTCTTCTTCTTTCTCCTCTACAGCGTAGGCCTTGTGTATTTTTGAAATGAAGGGAGAAAGTCTGTCAGTCTTCCCAGCTGTGACAGGTAGGTGAAGGAATCCAGCTCCATCTGCCACCAAAGAGGTGCACAAACATCTGCTGCCCCTCCTCAACACCATGGCCACCTCTGCAACTTGCAAGAGAGCAGTGGTTGTGGGGGCAGCTTCCAAGCAGCAGAGCTAATCCAACCAGTTGTCATAAAGCAACCATCAGACGCTGTCTGAGGAGGTGTGAGTATCTTGTGTAGCACACAGCATAACTAACTGAAGTGAGGTGGTTGGCAGAGGACAATAAGACAGCATGAGAACGTGTGAAAGTGTTATTCTGCTGTGGCTGTTCACAGATGCAGAGTGCTCATTTTGTGGAGGGGCCTTTTCTGGCTCCCTGTGACAACCTGCTAGTCATTTCAGTTCCAAAGATGCCAAGGTTTGAGCACAGGAACTGAGATGAGTCTCAGTGCCAGCTGCACCATGTGAAAACTTTCTGCCCTGATGTGCAATAAAGGTCCAAGAGAGATTATGAGGTGCCTGAGCCAGGAAGCTGAGCTCCTTTCTACAACTCCTCAGATGAAGATGTGCACTTATCTGTCAAATCGAGGTTGCAGTGTGCTGGCAGGTCAGCATGTGGATAAAGCTAGTCCTGCTGCTGTCTGAGAGATAAGTGGAAGGCTTCATTCACCGAGCAGTTAATCTGGAGGGCTTTCACTGGTGCTAAATCCATACTATTTATTTAAAGATGAAATGAATGGTTCTATGCAAATTTGCAAATTAGTTAATGACATAATTGCATCAAATGATAATATACTGCTGCACAAAGCTGGCATGAAACCATTTCAGGCCTGGATTTCCATTTGCTGTGGCATTCAGGCAACTCCTCACCCAAATGGAGCTGAGCTCTTTGGCTGTGCTGGGACATGCATGTGGCTGAGACAGGGCTTCACCTCCCTCTCCCTTCCCTGAGTACTGCTGCATTACAGGGAATATTGCTTATAGCCATGGAGGGCAGACTGGAAACGCCTTCCCCATTTGGCTCCTTATTTTGAGATATGGGGGAAATTGGCTTCAATTTTGGTCACTTTTTCTTCAAAAAATTGTATGTTTTGTAGTTGGAAAAACAGGTCAGCAGTTGCAGACCTAATTTCAGAAACGTTTTCTTGGAAGTGTCAAAAATAAACATGTGGTTTTAGAGCACAGTGACTGTGAACTGCTTACACTGTTTGCTTCTGCACTAAGATCTTCCCTTTCCAGCTTATGTAGTCAAATCTGCCTTCCAGGAATGGATCAGATCACAACCATCCAACCAGCTGCTCTGGGTGAGACCCAAGAGCTATTTCACTCAAAACCCAGTATCTGGCAGCAGCAATGGCCAAGAGAAGAGCACCAGAAATAAGCTTCTAGACAATGAGGCTTCCCTGGTGTGCTCTCCTTGGCTGCCTGTGGACTGCAGTGATGCGACTTCCTGAGCCAGAGGTGGCACTGAGGGGCAGTGACAAACTGGTTCTCATGCACATCCTATTTGTCCTTTCAAATAACTTTATTTTCTCCCTTTGCCTTTCCTAAAGCCTTCCTTATCCCAGTAGATTTTAGTGGATTTATGAAATATTCCTGCTTCTTTCTTCTCAGTGTTAAATTGCTCTCTAAAACATTTTAATTGTAGCATATGTGGGATATGGAAACTTTTGAGGATTAGAGAACATTACAGGCAGTAGCTAGGCACTGTTAATGCTGGGATCAACCCATAACTTCATGATGAAAAAAGAAATCACAATTCTCCTGTGTCTTTTAGAAATTAGAACAGTAGCTATCATCTTGCATGGGCTGAAGGGGTGTGCTTCATAGACACAGGAAAACACAGGAAGTTTGGCAGTCACTGAACTTGATCAGCCTGTTACAGCTTCATGTGGACATTCCAGTTAGTGCTCAGCTCTCCTGAGTAGTAAAACTGCAAAGGTTTCTAACCTCACCCCATTTTTGTTTGGAAAAGTGGTTGTGTATGTCAGGATGAAAGCGGGAAGGGGCAAGAGATAGTGGTAAATATGTGGAGTAAGGAAATAATTTGCATGGGTACACCCTAGGCTTGCTAATGCCTCCACTTGGTCCTTTTTCCATCCTAGTTCTGCTTTCTAAATGAGCTTTACAGGGCCTCTCCCTCTCCCCACACTCCCCTGGCCCCCGTTTATTAGCACAGAAACGCCTCTGAGCAAACTAGACTCATTCTCTAGCCAATGTCCTGGTTCCTGTCTTCAAAGCTGCAGCTTTTCTAATCTGTTTTCATTTCTGTCATTGATTCCACTGGGGCTCTTGGCTAATCACCCAAACTGTTTAGTAATCTTGCCAGCTCTGTCCATGCTGATAGCCTTGCAGCCCTCACTGATTTGTACCCACTTCTCACAGCCCTGGTTCAAACCGGAAAGGTTAATCCTCCAAACCCTTCAGTAGTCACACTTCCTCTTGAGAAACACCTTTTCAGGCCATTCTCCACTGTATTATCACAGTGCTAGGAAGAATGTAGAGAGATGCCCTTTTAAGATAATGGCATTAAACCTTAGGTCTAAATTCATTTTACATGTCACAGATTTTGTTACTGCTCCAGCAAAATTTTCCTATTGATTTCTCTGGAGCATCTCAAGGCATTCTTACAAAAAGGTTTCCAAAGGTGGAAGAATGGAAAGTTTTCTTGACCTTTCTGACCATTGCTCTCCTCTGGGCGTGCTCTCTCTAGGTAACTAGTCACTAGGACACACTCATCTGGCCAAAAGGTCACTTAAATTGTGTATAGCACTTATACCATTCTAAATGATTGTGTTTTACTTGGGGACAGGATCTACTGGAGCAGGAGTTTGGGTCACTGGCCTTTGTTGCAAACAGACAGTCTCAATGGCCTTGTTCCCAGTAAAGAGTGTCTTGGTGCTAAACTGAATGGATTATAATCCCGTGACACTGCAATTACACAAATATTTAAACTACCTCTTATTCTAGAAAGAGAAACATTTACTACCTATCCATTCCCGTTTTATGACAATGGTTTCACAATTTTAATATAGCACCAATTAAATAAAACTGTACCTTGGCTGCAGGCCAGTAATGAACTGGGTGTGTGTATGGAAGAGTATTATAATACCTAAACCATGTGTGTCAAAGATCTCCACAGCACAGCATCTTTTATCTGTCAGGAGTAAAAAATTGGACCTTTCAGAAAATATGTAAGACCAGTGTAAGTAAACAGTGGTAGTTCCCCATGTCTTCTCCAGCCTACAACCTCCTGTGGCTCAGTCTTTCTAGTGCCAGATGTGTTTTTATATATTTGTTAGTTTTGTTAAACTGAAATTAATAGTACTGTCATTTCAAAAAGGGATCTAAGACATTTTATAAAAGACTTTATTACTGTTTTCAGACTCTTCCTCAACTGTCCACAGTATCTGATTGACCTCAGTGGTAGACAACTGAGTTTTTCTGTGCAGGGCAGAGAAGATAGTGCTGGGATTTGAACCTGCTGCTGTGGATAGTGTTGATGCTCAGCTGAGCAGGTCACCTCCTTGACAGTGAATTAAAAAAGCCGACCTGGAAATTAGCTATTCATCTTTGCTCTTAAGAGAATCATGTTCATCTATGTAATGCAAGGAGATCTGGCAGGATCTTTACAGGTCACGTATAAAGTAAAGCTAGGATTGACTTTTCCTGTTTCTGAAGGTTTTCCAGGACAGAAATCAGAGGTCTGGAGGGGATAAAAGCACTGAGTGTATTTAACCTGTCCCCTGAAAAGACAAACCCAGCAAATGCTCTTCTTAGACATATCCTCCCTTTCTGTTTGCTTGCTTTTGGGAATATAATGTGAGCATTAAATGGACTAAGGCAATGACCCACTATCCTGAAAAGCTGAATCTCTGTGCGTATGTGACCTAAGTGTTTCAAGAACAAGTGTTTTCCTTTGAAATGTGCATTTGCCCCAGAGTACTGGGCCACAAGTCTGCACTGATACAGCAATTTCCATGTTTCCCTTCCTGCTGTTTGCCCATGGTCATGTTCTTCTGGACTTTCACAAGGACCAAAGCAAGCTGTCTTTAAAGTCTCTGTAGTTAAAGCATCACAAATTTAACTCTGTATATAAGGAACGCAGGCTGCCTCTTCAAACAGGATAAAGTTGCTGCATCTTTAATCTCATGTTGCACGAATGCCCAGATCAAAATAAATATGTGTTTCCCTGTGTTACTTCTCTTTCAAATTAGAGCACCAGGGGCCAGCAACAAGGTTAAATCTTGGGGAACTTTAAAAGCCACCATTTCCTTGGAGAAGGCCCTTGATTTTACAAACTACAGGATTCACACAGCAGCTGTTTAATTCCTAAAGTGTTAACTGAAATTTACTACAAATGCAATTTCATGCCAACACATTTTTTGTTGTTGTTGTTACTAAGGCAGCTATTCCATAGTTACTATTTTGGTTCCCATGACGACTGCACTGCTATCCGAGTTGGAGATGATAAAATTGGTATGTTGACAGATTCTGATTGACTGTTGATACCAGTTGGCAGAAGAAACGAAGGCTTTCCAATAGATTATTATGTATATTTTCAGGAAGAAAGAAAAAAGACATAAATGATTTTTTGGTTCAGTTATATTTTACTAGCAGAAAAAATTAAAGTTCATATTAAAAAAGCCCTGGCAGCCTAGAGATGCCTGGGTGGGGAGGGACAAAGAAAAGGAGGGAGGGAGGGGAGGGGGAGATGATAGCTGAATTTCCAGAGACCTCTATACCTTGCTGCCTGTTGCCCACCAGAAAGGTGGAAGAATGAATTGAGCTGAATAGTGCAGAAAACCCCAGAACACTGGAGGATGATCTACCAGCAACTTACTGGGAAAGTGCTGAACACCAGGCTTTTATACACTAGCAAGCCATAACCAGAATATCACAGGCATCTGAATATTGGCTGGTAGCCACAGCACTGGCTGGTGAAAGGGACTGTGGAAATAGCAAGAGAAAGGAAACAAATCTTGGGTGAGAGGCTGAAGAGAAGCCACTGTGGGATGGTGGCACTTGCTATGTGACCTCTTTTTGTCTGCACTGCCACTATGGGCCAAGTTGGTTCTCACTATGCTGGTCTCTTGAAGGGACGCAGACATTAGGCAAATGTGTTGAGGCAGTCTTTTGTGTCTGGAAGCAGTGGTGAAGAAATCCTGGCAGTTTTCTGATGTAGACAATTGTTTTGGGAGCCCCGAGGAGGTTTGCAGTGGGCAGCTGCAGTCCCCAGGTAGATAGGAACAGTCCTACAGTGGAGACCACTCTGTCATTCTCAAAGAGCTCTCCAGGCACAATTTTATTGCACTTAGACATTGCTGTGACTGAAATTACTGTTCAGTAATTTGGGGATTGCCTGGATTGTGGCATTTTTGCCGTTTTTAACTCTTGAGTGTGATTATGGAAATGTACTTATTCCCAGCATCAGAGCCAAGCACATTGAGAAGGACCTGGGGTCTAGAGCCAGAGGAAAGGAGGCAAAGACTTGCTCAGGGAACTTGTCCCCCACTTTATGCTTACAACTAGTTGGTCTTCATCAGGACCAGGATGGTGCACCCAGAGAGCCTGCCTCTGAGCAGTAGCACACACAGTGCACCAGCAAATATTTGGGTTATGAAAGAGCCCAGGTCCTCTCAGCAATACCAGTCGTGGTGCTGATGACAAGGTCAGTGTCATCATATTAACAGTCAAATGGGAAAAGATGGAAGGATGATGAGGGAAAGAGAAAGGTGGAAAAGGTGGTTGTCTCCCTGAACAACATCTTTCCATACGTACAGTGCCTGGTGCAGCCAAGTTTTTGGCTCTTGCCCAGCATCCCTGTGTTCTACCACATTAAAAAACAGTTGGGAGAAGGGCAGTCTCTTTATGCCTGTTCTTCATGCTTCCTGTGTATGGTAACACAGGCTACTGCTGATCTGTCACTCAAAAACTTGCTCAATGTTGATTCCAGTATTCACCAGCATTTGTCAGGGTTTGGAAATGACTATTCCAATGTGTATTCACTGCCTGGACTCCTTGTTCCTTAGGATCCTTGATTTTTGTTCTATTTTCTGGTTTTGGTAAATGCTACAGTGCTTTGCTGCCTGCCGCTTCCAATCTCTTCCTAACCTCCCTGCAATCTCCTTGGCACTGACTGTAATTTACTGTGAATTAACCTAGTCACCAGGGAGCTCCTAATGGCCGTTCTGCAGGTTCACAGATTATCTTAAGCAACTGGTATTTAGTGCAGAAAGAAGGAAAACTTCTAAAAGATTTAGTAAATGAAAAGTCTATTAGGGAGCTTGGGGCTTTTTTGTTTTTCCTTTCCCCCCTCAGTGCTTCTTGGGTTTTGCTTCAGGTAGAGGCCAGCCTAGGTTCATAATGAATTCTTGTGGAGAAAGGAGCATGAAGAAAAAATGAAGGGAAACAAATGTGTCAGGGCAGAGGAGAGATGCCAGTTCCTCTCTTGAACAGAGGCAGCACAAAGGGGAGGTATCTGTTGCCTGCTGAGGCTCCCCCTGCACAAAGATGCCTTGTTGTTCTTTATCTTCCTCATGTTACTTAACAGCAGGGCTGGTTTGTACAAACTCAGATTAGAGCAGATAAGAAAATGAAGCTCTGAATTATTCAGCAGAGGAGGGAGGAGAGGATGTAGCTGGGGTTACTGGATAAATCTGTGGCCTCCAACAGAGCTCCCTGTCCCTTGGGTTTTATATCTCAATCTTTTTGCTCTGCTTAAGCCTGGTTGTGGAAGAATTAAGCAATGATTTCTTTTATTTGCAAGGAGACACCTTTCACAGGAACAGCAGAAAATAGAAGTAAAAAGAAAGTAATGAGATTTGCTGGTCCATTCTCCTACCGCAGCAGGGTTGGTTAGAGCTGGGTCTCTCCCAGCAGACATGTGCCCATACCAGAAACTCCCTCGGCAAGGTTTGCTGTGCCAACATGTCCCTCTGATGCTTCCTCTTCAGAAGCTTGTGGCCCTGAACCTGCTGTCAAAACTTCCTTAAATTCTTTTCTCTTGGACCTCCCAGGCCTGCCAACCCCTGTTTTGGGAACTCCTCTTGTTCAGGGAAAGCACTTGTTGTTCATCCCTTGGTTTAATTATGTTGGGGAGTTTGGTAACTCTTGGAGTTGAGTTAGTCAGGCAGCAGAAAAGATGATGTTTGGACACTGCTTGCCCAAGAAGGGACTCTTTCATCTCTTGTATGTCTCTGCTGGTGCTTTGCAAAGAGAGGTGGCAATGTAGAATAGACTGGGGGTTTCTCCTCTTGGCTTTGCTCTCTTTGCTCCCCTCCCAGCCATTGTGGGATAATTGCTGTTGTGGTGCTGAACCACAGAGGTCTCTGCAATAGCTCCACAATACCTGCACCAGCTCTGATGATTTCTCTGTGGGCTGCTGCTCTACAAGTCTTCCCAAAGAGTAAGCACAACTTCTTCTACCTCCACAGTTGTTAGACAACACACTGATTTTAGGTGTTCTGGCCCCCTAGAGAAGAAGCCTTTCCTGTTCTTAGAACTGGGAACATCATTTACAAGCCCCATATGGCCATGGCAGGCAAAGCTTTAAATTATTTTCTTCACTGCTGCTATTTTATGTGGGATAGCTTGGACTGGCTGGATTGTTTCTACTATAACTACACCCACATAGGGAGGAACAGAGACACCCAGAGACAAAAGAGAACATCCAGAAACAACAGAGACCTGCTGCTGCTGTGCTTGCTGGTAGAGTGTAATTACATCATAAGTTTCCTTTACTCAGAAAGCTGACTTAAGAAATTTTTGCTCTCATAATGCATTTTGCAGCCCCCTCAGTTGTCCTGACACTGATGATTATAGGGCTGTGTTCTGTGTTTTGATAAGAAGATCCAAGTTAGCTTCTCCTTTTCTGGAAGTCTTATTTTTAACCTCTTTTTTTTTGTTGCTGAACATGCCACATTGTGCAACTCCCACTTGAATGGTAAGGGAGTCTATTCTGCTCCCATTCAGAAGAAAGGACGTCCTGTGCTTCGATGCTTCATCAGGTGCTAGATGCTGGGCTGGCACCCCTGCTCAGAAATGCTGCACCAGGGAAAGAAAGGGAGAATCCTGATAGCTCATTCCTCAGCTGTGCTTTTCTCTGCTTGAGCACAAAGCTTATCAGTCACGTCAAGCTACCACCTTATCCGCCCTCCCCAGCTGCTGCACAATGACTGACCAAGCAGAGACCAGACCAAGAAACCCAACTGTGGAAATTTGATGCTTTTTCTAGGCAGCCATAATGCTCATGCAACTTAGGATGTACTCTTAGGGACATGGTTAAACATTACTTTTACACTCATTCATTGTTTTTGGATTCTCAAGGAGCCCTTTAAGTAGAAGGATCAGTCCCACCTTCCTGGCATGCAGTGTTGTCTTATTCCACTGCCCTTGTTTCCCTCCAGGACCAGGCGCCCTTCCCTTTTCAGCACACCGAGGCATTCCTGAACCCAGTTTTGCTGAAGTCCCTTTAGGATCAGAGACAGTTATGGTGTCTGAAACTCTTGTTATTACAGAGGCAGCCTCCAGCAAAGCCTGATATTCCTCACACTTTCTCCAGTTCAAAGTTTACTGTACAGCCTCCAAACTCCTGTGCAAGGAAACTGCTCTCAGCACCATCATCCATCTCCTTTTTGACATTGAAAGTCAGGCCAGGGCTTAATGGGTTGAAACCCAACTCCTGCTCTCCAGCATCAGCTCTTCAGGGCCTGTTAGAGCCCTCAATCCACACATTGGAAAAGCATTGGCTTTCACTGCTTTATTTTCTCCCTCGTCAGACACAAATTAATGACCTTCAAGTAGTGCAATGATACTCCTTGAGCCCTCTACTCAGCTGATCCACTTTGCTCTCAGCTGCAGAGTGCATTGGATACAAACGTTTTCAAATTTCCTGGGGGGTATCATGTTTGCCAGGAGCAGGGCTCAGAGCTCTCTCTCCACACCCCTGCTGAATTACCCTGTTGATTAATAGTACAACTTGCATTCCTCTTGCTCCTCGTAAACAGGAGCTCGAGCCCCTGCCATTTAACAGGGGCGTGGGATATGCGAAAAGCTGAAATGTCACCACATCACAGCACCCATTCATCATAAAGCTGCTCAAAAAAAAAAAAAATGAAAAAGAAAGAAGAAAAAGGAATTATCAGAAATATCAAGGAGCCAATTTAATTGAGGCAAAGACATGCATGGCAGCTGCTTTTTAACTTTATCTACATCTCAATTAGACAGGGTTGGAGTTCTCTTTGTTTCTGCTTTTGAAAAGTCTAAAACTCTGCAGGTTTGATCAATGGCAAGGGACAGAAAGGAAATGAGCAGGAGACAAAAGGGCTGAGTTTCCCTAGAAGCTGTCATGATAATTTATGGCCTTGGCTGATAAAACTTTTAACTAGTCAAATATGAGCTAGGAAATAGCGAAAGCAAAACGAGCCTTGGAGGAACAATGCCAACCAGGTAAGTCTTCTGGGAAGCACCACCTGGCATGAACAGTTTCTTGCCTGGGAGCTTGGGAAAACTGCTATTTACTCATGCTCATCTGTTGGCTTGCTGTGAACAGGCCTTGCTCTGGAAGAGCCGGTGGCTGTGCTTTTTTTTTGGTCAGGTCTGATTCAACTGGTGACAGCAATCTCTCTGCTTGAGATATATTGGCCAAGGTGGCTGGAGGGTGGTATGACCAGTGTCAGCAAGAGAAAGTTACAGGAAGAAGACAAGCACATGACGTCCCTCGGGACTCTGCTTCTGACCTGTCCTACAAAGTAAGCAGCACCAATATGTGTCAGTACCTCACTATGGGAAACTTAATTGCTGTGGGAAAGGGCACTGGTGTTTTGCTGGGTCTGTGCTTGCAGGAAACAGCCACTCTCTTCTGTTTGAATGCATGCTCAATGAAAGAGTTAGCAAGACCTGGATGAACTGTACAGCTAATGATATCTTTAATCCCTGGCAAATGCCACAGCGTTTCTCCCTAGGACAGAGTACCAGAATCCTGGACACATTCTAACCCACTCAATTAATTTAGCTGTTTTCAGATTTTCTGGCTGGGAAATGTACAGTGCTTTCATAGCTGCTGTACTGTGCCTGACCTCTGTTTTTGATGGTGAGGAGCAATGGATGTTTGCAGAATGAGAAGACCACTGATCGAACACCTGCTTTCTGTATGGGGAGCCTCAAGCCAACCTGTCATTTTGTTTTGAAGCAGAAATCCATGAGAGAAGTGAGTTAATGGGGTGTCCTGGTCTGTTACCCACACCACTGACATTTATGTAGTCCTGTCACCCCAAAAGTTGTGTCATATAATGACAGTGTTAATTCCATGGTGCAAAGCATTGGCCAGTGTGTTTGCACTTTACACATCTTTTTAACGCAACTGAGACTTCACACAAAATCTCTTTTTTTGGCTGAAGACTGCCTTCTACAAACTAATGACCTTTCACCTTTGCTAGGTTGGGAAAATCCCTTCTTCCTTCCTTTCTCTTTCAACATCCCAGAATTCTGTACCTGACTTTTACATGATACTCCAAGGAGAGAGGCAGTCAGGTTTCAGAGTCCCACAGGGAACTAGAAGGGCAGAAAGTACCACAAGCAGAGCAAAGCAGAAGGATCAGAGAGGTTGTCCCTCTTCCAGTCCTCAAAGCATCTCTGTTGGGGGGCTTGGGGCATGCCAACATTCAGCCACCAGCCTGGTGCAGGTCCCAGGGGTCTGCTCAGCACAATTTACTCAAGCTAGAAAATTTCTCTGTAGTTCAGTGAGGGTCCAAGGGATGGGACACTGTTAGTCTCCTCTCTCCATACGAATTTTTTAAAAGATGAATGCATAAAGTGACTTGGGAACCTTTGTGGGTCTTGGTCATAAAACCAAAATGCCTCCTATCTGTGCTGGCCTACCCATCAGCAGGGAGAGGCTGCATAGACACTGTGACAGAAAAAGATGGGCTTTGTGGAGACTGAGAGTTGTTAGAGAAACCTCTTGCTGAGCAGCTGTTGTTCTCTGACTCTTGACCTCTGCACTGCCTTTTCCTCCTCCTCCAAGCCCAGGAGTCACAAGTTTGCACTCACAGACAGAGGGAAGTGCTGCCCATGGCAGCAGTTACCTGCACATAAGCTGTGCATACACCAAACCCACAATCCTCCAAGTTTTAAGAGTGGAGGTGATTAGCCTTGCTGGGTGTAGCATTTGTCAGGGATTAAAAAAGTAAAACTATTCCATTGCTCATAGTCCTGTCCATCTTCCAGCATGTTCTCTTTTCAGTTGGAGAAACACTGGCCTCTCTCACCAAATTATCCAACATTTGAGCCAACATTTGAGCCAACACAGTTAATACATAAATCCCAGTGTGACTGGCAGCTACAGATGGGTGAACCAAGAAATTGCTTGACATATTTGCTTACACTGCATATGAAACTGCTTATCTTGTACAGGGAGGATAACTCTAAATTATCAGTAATCCACTGGATCTTGGTGCTAGTTGAAACAAATTTGAAAAGATTTGCCAAAACTCCGAGGTATCCATGTGTATAAATATATAGATTTATATATACATATACACACTGTCACTGAACGTGTCACCTGCATGGTGCCTATTTCTCTCACAAGCCTGGACTCACATTAACTCGCCCATGTGTGAACAGCTTGAGCACTCTTATCCCTGAGGGCAGCCATAAGCTGGTAGAGGGCTATTTCTCAAATGTGCCTATCAAGGTCACATTTGCCATCCTGCCCTCTTACTTCCCTCCCTTTTTGACCACAGAATTTCTCCTTCTCTCCCCCTTTTCAGGTGCTTTGCTCAAAGACTTAGACCAGTGCTGTTCTGTGCTGTAGGTGAATGCTTTGGACCTGATTCTCATTTACACTACAACAGGTTTTACAGCACTATGGCAGTGGAAAGAAACCATGAGATGAATATAGATCACTCCAATTTAAAGCTCCTTTATGTTATAAGGGAACACCATGAAAATGGAAATTGGGTCCCCTATTTTTAAAGCCTGTTGGCAGGTGCCTATAAAGCGAGGAAAGATACTTTCATTGCCTGGGTAATGGGAAGTTACATCCTTCTCTGCATTCCTCTTAATTGTGCTGTGGGCCAAGTAAGGAGCAGAGTGCCCCAGCAGAGACCTCTGAGTGACAAATTGCAGGGCAAGCCAGGATGCTGCCTACCTGTCAGAGGATGAGATCCATCTGTAGGAGGATGTTAGTGGGCTCACTCCCCATGGGAAAGGCAAGTGCAGTGACCATGATTTGCATCCAGTGTCCACTCTCTATTCCATGTAGGCAAGGCCAAGCCAGGGAAAATGCTGATTCACTGCTACAGCTGATCACATCTTGGCTTTTCTGATCACCCCCATCACCACTTCCCATCTCTGCTGACTAACACGTGGTGCCAGTGGCCACGGCTGCCCAGAAGTGAGGCATCTCCACCCTGCAATTCCCTCACTGGCAGCAGTCCCCAGGGACCAGTGCACTAATGCTCTGTGGTGTGGTGGTGAGGATGGTGGAGTTGTCTCTGCTCTGCAGGACATACCTCCTCCACTTTGCCTTGCTGTCCTTACTCTTCCTCTGAAACAGGACTTCTGCTGTATCTGCTTGCTCAGTAGCCTTCCTGTCCTCTGGATTTAATCAACCCAAGCACTGGAATGAACCTGGGAAATCTGTACAGCAGCTGGGGCTTCCTGACTGCTTTGTTGTTCCCTGCAGTAACTTGACTGTTACCCATGAGTACTGCTTCCCTCTTGGGCAAATGAAGATTTATTTTGTTCTTCATGTCTCTGGTAGTGGAAAGTCTGGACTTGGAGGCTGATCTCCTGTAGATCCTCAGTGGAAGGTTTAGGGCAAACTGCAGGAGGAAGGACTGCATTCATCTTCATCTAGCACTGCTCCCAGCAGCTGGTGTGGGTCTGCACACCTGGGGCTGACTGAGGGACTTTGGGGGCAATTCATACAGTCCATAAACAGAGGGAGCTGGCAGAAAATGTGACAGGTGGACAGAAATGGAGGGCATGGAAAACTGCTAACCCAAACAGAGCCAATAATCTGTTTCCTAAAGATGTGAGTGCCATTGTGGATGAGGAGCAAGGAGAGGCAATTTAAACTGTTCAGTGACATTGCTGTGTCTTCACTTAAGGGAAGGAAAAATGAGCTTTCCAGTGCAGAGAAACCCCTCCAGTATGCAGGAAGGTGGTCAAGCAAAGCAAAGAACAGCTGGAAATGTGAGAGGAGATCAACTATGAGGTAATGCCATGATATTGTTAGATGGCTTGCTTTTACCTGCAATATTATATTCTGCCCTGGAGATCTGTCCACAAAAGGTGTAGGAGAAGTAAAAGGAGCTGGCAGTCAGGCAAAAAAAGGGTGGAAAATACTGGACATTTTAATCAAACACAGGGGATAAATAACAAAGACATGGTAGACCAGAGTAAAACAATAGATGGGTTAGACAAGGTGTACTGGAGGCTCCTAATTACTTTCTTTCTCAGAGATGATTCATTATATTGAAAAGCCGCTCATAAAAAGCTAGGAAATTATTTTTGTGTAATACATAGCTCCAGGTCTGTAGGAATTCCTTGCTGTCAAAAATTAATGTGTCCAAAAACCAAAAACCAGAAGTACAAAAATAATAAAAATATGCATGAATATGGATTATGGAAATACCTTTTTAGTTCTCTGGATTTGCTGCTTCCCAGTTGGATGAGGGACTCTGTACACACTGGCTGTGCAAGCAGAAGGTGTCTCCCAATCATGCTGATCTGTAGCCATAGGTCCAATCACTTTGGCAACTCCAGGCTCATCGCTCTACCATTAACGAGGTAGTTACTCATCACCTGGGACATAACTGGCGGGCAGCACCAAGCTGGATTTGGCCTGGGTAATGTAACATTTATTCCACAGGCTTTCAGCTAGTGCAGCCCTTGTCGGGGCTACTGTAGGGGAATGTGGTGCCCTTTCTCTTATGCTGAGGCTGTCAAGAATCCACTCAAGCAGTGTAGCCAAGTTTATTGGAAAATCATTGGAGGAAATCAGCTTGCAGGTCATCTTTAAAAGCAGATGAGCCTCATTCCCCTTCTCCCTCTTCTGCTTTTGGAAATGGGAACTGGCAATGCCAGAGGCTGGGGCAAGGGTCTGTTTCCCAGTCCAGCTGCTGACTCACAGGTAAGTCTGTCCTCTTGCCTCCCCCCAGGCTCTTTGTGGAGCAGAGATATTTACATAGCAGTGAGCACAGTTCCCCAGGTGAAAAAAGCCATCGAGCTCTGGGGCTCATGTCCCTGGTTCTGGGAGAGCAGGCAGATGGCAGCTGGCCAGTAAACTTGCAGAGACCCTTTGAAGTGGCCCAGCTCAGCAGCCTTACTGGCTGTGGGCTGAAGTCTTCACAGCCCTTGGCTGAAGATAAGGGGAACCAAATTACTATAACAGCCAGGACCAGTGTCAAGTGCAGTGCCTCAAGAACCCCTGCAGCGTGTTCTGGGAATAGCTGTGTGGGTAGAGCTGCCAGGCCATGGGTGGTGCAGCAGTTTGAGCTGGGGGGCACATCCACAGCCAGGGGCTGACTTTCCAGCCCTGAGCTAGGGAGGGACCCCCTGGCCAAAGGCAGTGGCTGTGGCTCTCTCCTGCTCCTGCAGCAGCCTGGTAACATGTTCAGAGCTGCTCCTGACGTCCCCCCATCACGGGGGGTGAGTGGGGCTGTTGGGGTGCTGCTCTCATCTGAGGGATCGAGGCAAGCAGCTAGGAGGATTATACTGTGCTGTGCCTGACCTGACCAGGGTTACTGTCGAGCGTGGGTAGCTGTTATTCCATCACCTGGGCAGCTCCAGCCTGGTGGCTCATTAGTAGGTAGGATAGATTAGTAACTGTCAGAGAACTGGAGAGCTACCTTGTTGGGTGAATGGATGAAAACATTTTAACTCCCACAAAAGAGGGAGAGGTGGTGATTAGCTGTGAGATGACAATATGAAATGTCAGGAGCACAGACAGTAAGCACAACTGTTCATTATTATATTAACAGCTTTAATTTTCTGCCTTTAAACACCAGTTTCCTGTCAGTGCAATTAGATTGTGTCTGTGTGTTTAATTTAAATCAATATACTCCTGCATTTGGAGTTTTCCTCACACATCCTCTGCGAGGCAAGAAGCAGACTAGCCAGCAGGAGCATCTTTTCTTATGTCCTTGAGGTGAAAGCCAGTTTGTGAAGAGGATATTTAGGTGATGCATATCCCCATGGCAGGTGAGTATAACCTGCAGTGATTTATGAAATTTCCACAGATTGGAGTGGGGAAGAGATGACGGCATAGGAACACCTTGAAGAGCCAGGCGGTACAAACAGCACATAGTAATATTTTTAGGGAATTATCTTACAGACCACAGAAAATAATGGGAGGAACAGGGGGAGGGGAACAGTCTCTTATGCCAGAAATTATTGAAGGCCTGATTCTGATTGTGGTTACACCACTCTAAGTCTGAAATTCCACAGATGATGTTAATGCTGCCTTGATGCCTGTAAAAGCAAGATCAGTATCGGGCTAGATGCTAAGTGCCAGAAAACAGTGCATTTAGGAATGGGATTCCCTGGTTTCTCCTGCTTGAACAAGTACCAATATTTTTACCTGCTAGGCAAGAGGAAGGGAAGCCCAAGAGAGCACAGAGCTGCCTGCTGATTTCAGCCTAGATTTTCTCAATGTCAAGGAATTGTCAGTGTCAGTTGGATCTGGTGCCACATCCCCGTCTCTTTCTGCAGACACGAGGGTGCCCTTTGTGCTCACCAGGGCAGGATGATATGCAGCTTTCATTGACATTTGTGCCTTGGTGAGTGCTTATGACAGAGTAACACTAAAACATAGACTCCTGTGCACTTTCCTCCTCTCTCAGCTTTGGCCCAGGACTTCTGTATGTAATTGCTCTGTACATCACACAGGGTATTTTTCTCCTGCATGGGCTAATGCAGTATGACTCAAGGAGCTTTATTTTGAGTAGCTAGTCACGTTCTTTTGCTTTATTGCTCTTATAGCACTGATCTCTGCAAGATATTCCATCTTTCCACTGGTACTCCTGGATCACCAAGTTTTCTCTGTCAGCTCAAATGTTTTACTTTGGTTTCTCATCTACTTTAGTCTGGCCTCCAGAAGCTTTGTCGCTCCATCCTTATCTCCTGGACAGGAGGAAGCTTACTGCTGTGGGGAGACTGACCTGCAAGCTCTCTGTGTCCAACCCAGCCTGCTGTCCCCATCCTGGAGAGAGAGATAAACTTTAGAGGATGGGTTGCTTTCCCCTCCCTCCTGGAAGAAGCTTCCAGGCATAAGAGGAGATAGTATCCTTTCAGTCATGCATCTCCAAGAAGTCCAGCATGGGAATAACTGAACATGGGATCCCAGACCTGAAGGGGTGAGAGCCGGTGATCCAGTAACCTTGACAGGAAACATGAGCAACCCTGCTGCAGCACCATACCCAGCACACACCACATACTGAGGGGATGCCAGAAAGGCTTTGCCTGCCATAGAGATGTGGAAAAAAGGCAATCTTGGGTCCGGCACCCACCCAGCAACTCCAGGCAAATGTGGCAAGGAGTCAAACAGGAGCCCCAGAACTTTAGCCTGGGTACCAAAATCTGGCTGTTGGGCTCAAGATGAAAGCCTGGGGTCCCTGGAAATGCATCATGCATTACAGAACACAGGACCTGTCATGTTAGATTAAACAAATGGTTCATCTGTCTCAGAGCTAGACTGCCTGGCAGTGGTCAGTAGCACAAATTCAGCCTGCAGAAATGGCCAAAACAAAGCCCTGGGCCAGGATCCAGAGCTGGGCAGGGATCTGATTTTCAGTTTCTGAGTATTTGGTTGATATTCCGATGTCATATATATAATCTAAAAAGCTCTTCCTTATTCCCATCTCTAGGATCTACCATTCCTCCTCCATTTTGCTGAGACATCAGCAATTATAAGAAAATGATGGCACCTGATGGCTGCATCAGAAGAAAGAGCCAAGTGGCTGATGACCCTTTCTGCCTAGGGAGTGGTGTTTGGTCCCAGCTTTTACCTGATACGTGGTAGAACTGACTTTTCTTGCTATCCAGTTTAGGGAAATTTCAAGACTGGGTTTAATCTCTGCTCTCTTCTTCCTATAACACACAAGATCATAGGTAAAACATTTCCCTGGGTGTCTAGGCGTCCCTTCTGCCCTGCCCTGAACCTCTGGCTGGACAGTAATTCTTCCTAGGAGTTGCTCTCAGCACTTCTTCAATGGTGGGCTCCTCCCTTCCCTTTCATAGTTAACAAAGTACTTGAGCCTGCACCTGTTAATGTCCCATCCAGGGCATAACCCTTTCCACTTTCCAGGATGGAGCATAAACATTACAAATGAAATCTCCAATGAGTAAAGAAGGAACAATCACTTTCTTAATTTTTTTTAAAAGGCACTTTAGGGTTTTTATCAGCAAAGCATTGTGTCCATTAAGAAACAAATTAAGTAATGCTGCAGGCAAGCTAAGTACTGTTCCCATGCCAGAATTAATACTGCCTCTTTCCACCAGGAATGTTTAAGGGTCCCTCCCCCATGCCCTGGGATTATAGCTGCTTTTAGTTCATAGATGGAGGATTAATCAGTAGAGCTCTTTTGCAGAGCTCCTGAAATAGATATCACAAATCAGGGAAACTTGGAAGGAGTCTGGGAAGTGACAAATGTGAAATGATGTGGCACTTTGTTGGCATCTGTGCAGGGAAGGTGACTGCGGTGACTTGGAGGTGCTTGCCTGATGTGGGATGCCTCTGGTTCCTTTGGAAGGAGACCTGGAGTTTGTGAGATGGAAAAGCAGGGTGGGGAGGGTGGAGCAATGGCTGTAAACTTCAGTATCCAAACAAGGAGTTGTGAGACTTGACAGAACCATGTGCAGGAGAAGATAGTGAGAGGCAGTAATTGAACCCAACCCGTTGTTCTCTGCCATCAGGAGTGGAGATCCGGATTCATGCTGGTGTGACACCAGAAGCTGTCCCCATTCTTTTGGGACTTTCTTGCCAGAGTATCCCAAATCAGACTCTTCTGGATTCCTTTTCCTCAAACCTACAAATGCTGATCCTCAGTCTGTCCCACTAAGTGCAAGACCACAGTGTGAGGTGGTCTGCCTTGTTAGTATCACCTGCCTATGCCTGAATGCATTTTAATTTGTCGGAAGGGTTTCAGTATTTCACCCCCAGTTCATCCCCTTGTGATGCTGCACCTGTTTGCATGTGATACAGGTGTGCAGAGAAGGGAAAATTAATGCAGTTAATTTTCATGTAAACAGTACCATTATAAGTCCCTTTATACCAGTTAAAGTGTGACTGCAGAGGAGGAGGGAATACTACTTTAATTACATTGGCTTTGAAGCTATTATCACTAAGTCAGAATGAAAAATTATGCACAGACTATTCCTAAGGGTCTAAATTGAAACAATTCCTATTGAAGAGAAATTCTAATAGAGAAAACCA
Organism: Trochalopteron elliotii; assembly: GCA_024734555.1. Taxonomy (NCBI): domain Eukaryota; kingdom Metazoa; phylum Chordata; class Aves; order Passeriformes; family Leiothrichidae; genus Trochalopteron; species Trochalopteron elliotii. Next base: position 4,265,854 of record JANPWX010000045.1, read on the forward strand.
TTGACAGAATGGTGTAAAAGGATAAACCTTCTCTTAGCTTCACACTCAGTGCGTTTTGCCCAACTAAAACTGCTGTATGTGGCTCTGTTGTGGAGCTGAACTCTGATAGCTTAGCTAAATGGAAAATAACTTGATAGAGCCTATCTTGGACCCTTGTTTTGATTCCTCTGGGGTATTACTTAGAGAAGGGTGAGGTAAAAGTCTGACTCCTAATAGAAAAGATGCACTACTGCAAGATGCTTGAGGTTACTAATTGGGACTCATGATACTGTCAAGAAAGTCAAACAACTGCTGCTCTTGATCTTTACCTGACCCTGTGTTGGGTCCCAGCATTTGTCCTATTAGAGCATCAGAGGAATTTTGTATTACCTGTTGGGTTTCCCCAGAAATGTCATAGAATCATAGTATGATTCTAGTTGGAAGAGACCTTAAAGATGATCTAGTTCCCACATCCCATGCCATGGGCAGAGACACCTCCCATGAGACCAGGTTGCTCAGAGCCCCATCCAACATGGCCTTGAACACTGCCAGGGATGAAACATCCACAACTTGTTTCAGTGCCTCACCAACTTATGAACTTCTCTCAGAAAATCCAATGATGAAATTTTTCCAAAATTGTTCTCAGTCCTCAGGGTTTTTTCAGTGAAAAGAAGAAAAAAATTGCTGGGAATTGCTCTCAGTTTCTAACAGTCTAAACTGCTTACATCAATAAATGCATTAATATAACCCCTTGTCTGGGGCAAGAAGGGATGTTTGAAACATTTCCCTTCCCCAGAGATGGTTTAGGCACAGCACCAAAACACCTCAGTGTGTGTGCTGATGGCCAGGCACAATTTCACCCCAGGTCTAAGTGCAGGTGCTCCACCTAGCCTTGACTGCCAAGGAACTGGAGGTATTGTGATGTGCTCTGTCAGCTGCATGACACACATGTGTCCAGGCTGGGTCAAGATGGGAGGCTGCAGCAGTCCCTATCACCCCTCTTTCCCTGCAAATGACAGTGGAATCTAGCTGGCAGTATCCAGTTTTGCATGGGGGAAGATGGCCTGCCTCTTTCTTCTCCCCAGAACCTCCCCTTTTAAGAGCAAGTATGAGACAGGGGCACATGTGACCCCCCAATACAGACTCTCTAGCACAAAACTCATGGCACAAATGTGAAAGTTTTATTATTTTCCATGGGCTGACCCTCTTTAAGGCGGCTGAGAGGTTTTTTTAAACTGTGTACATTCAGGCCAGTAACTTCAGCACATCACTTCAGGGAAACCTGAGTGCACCATGCCCCAGAGCTCCCTTGCTTTTGACCATGTTTTCCTTGCTGTGAGAGATGCTCTTCTGCAAAGGGAGCTTCAAAAAACACTTTCCCCTGTCTCTGAAGGAGTCAGATATAGGGATAGGAGGGGACAGCTTTCTTTCTAGCCTACATGTGAAGATATTAAGCAGAGGGCTGGTCCCCTGCTGCCAGACCCACATGACTGTCCTCTTAGACTTTTTTCAATCTGTTAGACAGCTGCCATCCAACTCAGACCCCAAATATTTATCTTACTTCTGAGGCATCATCCTCAAAACAATCTGTTGTACTGACAGGAGCACTAGGGAAAACAGCCCCACACTGACATCAGACACCAAACTCTCCCACCCCAGCAAGCCAGCACCAGCATTTAACCTTTGAAGATTTGTTGCTTTTCTTCTTTGCAGCTGGGGACTTGGATAAAGGTGTGAGAAGTGAAAGTGGGGCAGGAGAGTGGTGCTAGAGCTCTGCTCAGCTGGCTGCTCTGTGGAGCTGCTTTTATTTAGGAGCCCTGAAGTACAGTTTTCACTACTTCCTGCCCTCTCTGGTGTGGGAATGTCCACCTGCCTTTTTAAATACATGAAGGAACAGTAAATATATTTTATTTTGTTTTTGTGCTGTCTAAGAATAGGAAAAAATCTCGATTGTTGTTCAGTTCTTAAGAGGGTCTTGGGGAAGGGCCCCTGTGGAAGTCAAACATAGAAAAAGTGAATTTCCATTTGGGAAACTGAGCTCAAACATTGGATTGTACAGACAAGAGGTGGCATCTATGGTGTGGAAGAGAGGTAGAGGGGCAAAGGAGGTGAAGACTGTCTCACACAGATCACTAAGATCCCCATTATCTCCAGTTGAGCACTTGACACTGTGTGCAGAGAAGGAAATGACCACACAGAGAGGAGAAAGGAGCACCTCTGAAACACACAGCATGGGCATGAGAGCATGGGCAGTGTCCACCCCAATGGCTAGCACTGCCCAGAGGTGAATAGTCACAGAGCATATTGCCTTCATACAGCAGAGACACTGCCCAGCTCTTTCCAGAACACTTCCCAAATTTTATCACAGAACTACAGCCTCCAAACCAGCCAGACCATTTTGAGTATTGCATTTCAGGTGAAGGCTTAGGAATGCTTCCCATTTCTGACTCTGCTTCCTGGTAAGTTTATATTTCCTCCTTTTCTTCCTCCATTTCTTCCCCATATGCCCCTTTGCAGTGTTTGAGGGGAGCTACTGTGAGTGGAGAGCTTTTGAAATATCCTTGGTGTTGCTATTCCTGCCTACTGGAGGAGAGAGGAAAATCCCGAGAGAGAATTATTTCTGAGGCCACAAGGAACAGCATGTCCTCATTGGCTCCCCACACACAGCAATGAAGCATAGCTGGGAGTGCAAGGCATGTTTATTACCCACTATATGCACCAGCTGGGAGATTTGTTCATGCCAAAGCAGAAAGTGGGGTCAGACCCAAGAGAATGGGAGCTGTGATCCATGGATGCATGCCCAGCTTCTGGGATTAAAGGTGCCTTGTCCTCAGCAACTCTGAGCAAAGATTTCAAAGACAGAGACAGGTGAGGCACTAAAGCAGCCACCCTCCACAGCAACAGGCTTCAGTTTGGCTGACCCCGCAGGGAGTTTAAGGAGTCTCCTATCTAAAGGTGCCAGAACAAAGGACCTGGGTTGGCTTTACCCTTGATTGGAGTGGACTGGTTGTCGTAAAAAGACTATTTTAATTTTTATAATTCTATAAATGTACATGATGCAATCCTATTTCAAAATGTGGTTGAAATTTCAAAGAGTTTGAAGCAAAAGTTTCCAGGAACAGACTCCTGTTGTACAAATGCTGATCCTCAAGGTCCGAAGCGAGTATGGCATGGGCTGTGCTTGACAGCTTCCCAGGAGGGAAGGTTATGCTTCATAAGGAATACCCATGATTTTTAAAGGAGTATTTGTTTGAAGACCAGATGTACTGTGAATTAAAGTTGGGCAGAAGCAATGTAGCAGCTGCAGTCTTGTGAAAGCAGTGCAGGCAAATACAGTGTTAAGCGAGGTTTATCGACCCTAGTTCTGGCTTGGTGCTTCAGTGGTGACTTCCTGGAGGTTTGAGAAGCCCAGGCACCTAGCAACCCCCACGGCCTTACAAAGCCTTTGCTAGATAAAGGGACCTCATCAGCGCATTTTGCTGCTGGTTTTTTTCACGTTCCAAGAGCACCGAAGAACTATGTTAAATAGTACAATCCCCTGGTACTAAAACTTACTGTATCTCACTAATGGTGCTTTACCATAATGAAAATTGGTCATTTGTTCCTCTTGATTTTCTTTTGCTTTGCAGTCTTGCTCCAGTTTATGATGTTTCTTTGCCTCTGGCTACTTAATTTATGCAATTCTGTCTTAAGAAAGACTTTGTCAAAAGTTCTGTAGGAATCCAGTAGCCTGTAGCAATCAATTCTCCATCGCCTTTTTATCCAAAGTCCAATTGAACAATGAAACATGATTTTCCTGTGTCGAAAATTTGCTTGTTAGACCTTACCGTGTCTCAATCAGTGGTACTGTCATTATGTTTTAAATTTTCATTACAAAACTTGTTTATCTGAGTAACATGTATTGATTTGCATGGGATGAATAACCCTAGTGTTTCTGAAAATGGTAGACTTGGTGTTTGCTGTCTTTCAGCTACCTAGTTTTATTGAGAGATTATGTATTTTCCTCCAAAATTTCTTTCTTAGATGCTTTCAGAATTTTTTAACCTGGACCATCAGAGAGTGGTGATTTACAGCTCTTTAATGTAGTGCATTTATTCTAACATTTTTTCTTTTGGCGCATCAGTTCCTGACAGTGCCTCATCTTTACGTGCAGGTTGTTAGACTCACATATAATTAAGCTTGTCCAGCACTTCCCATTGTAAGATCTTACTTTTTGATATGTAAGACTGTTTCTGGGCAGAGATTTTTTCATGGTTACTCAGTCTTCCTTTTTGGGATACATATATTTGTTACATCCAAAATGATGTAAAAAGAATGAAGCCAGAAAAAAATTGTACATCTGTGCACATTAAAAAATAAAGGTGACCTTTTTCTTTAAATGTTCTGTGTCCAGCATGCCGTGGAAATAAGACTTGAAATTGAGCACTGGGGTAACCTCTGAGTCAGGAATGCACCTTTGTCTCTCTATAAACACGCCCCAAATGCGGTCCCCAAAAACTGTGATTTGCACATGCCTACTGAGAATTACTTGGATTGTAGAAGCATCATTCCCCCAAAAGTCTCTCTGTCCTGGGCATGTTTGATGCCTCAGGTGATGCAGAACTTGCTGTTCAAGGTCTGTAGCCATGTGGAGCCAGCTTTTAGCGGCTGCAGGGGCAGCAGATTTTCACAGGAGCCTGGTGAGATTTGGAACTTCACCTGGGAGCTGGTAAGAGCAAGAGGGAGAGAGGGAAACCAGGCTGGGGTTTGGAGAAGGGTGAGAGACTGAGATACCACAAGCAAAGGGACTGTGCGTGGAAAATGATCTGGGTGAGGGAAGTGGGATCAGGGAGTCAGGCTGGGACTGAGGTTACAGAGGCTGAGACCATGTCTAGGTGACTGTGTGATGCCTCCCTCCTGGCCACCAGTGTGGCGTCCAACTTGCACAGCATTGCAGGCTCTATTTCTGTTTACAGCCAGTGGCACTCCTAGGGAACATTTCGACTAACCTATATTAAGTGCCTGCTTAGGATGAATCATGCCCCAGGACTGCTGTGTTTTCTCTGCCTTTGTCAACAAAAGGCTCATCAGATGGTGAGCTCAGATAGACACCTCTATGTCTGATCAGATGGGGCCCAGGCCCACAGCCTGCAGGAGGGACATCAGCTGCTGAGCCCTCCAGGGGATTTAAATTTTCCCAGCCTGATGAGAACTGGGGATCTGCCCTTATTGCAGAGCCCTGGTCCCAGGCTGGCACAAAAACCCTCTGCAGGGCTCCTCTCCATGTCACAGTCCAACCTCTGCAGCCCCTGGGTGCAGTGCTGACTCCTTGGTCCTTCCCCTGAGGTTGATGGGGATGGGATGGGATGGGTAAGGATCATATGGGGGGCCAAGCCTCAGTGACCAAGGCTGTGTGGGTGGGGAGATAACGGTGGGACCCTATGGAGACAGCAGCAACTCTTGAAGTTGAAGAGGATGGAGGGGAGCAGAGACAAATGTGACAGGATGTCTTGGAGGCACTGATGGGAAAGAGCAGCAAGACTTGGTTTTGCACCTGGGGAGGGGCTCTGGACTGGAACACCAGCATGGGAGGGGAATATGGCTGAGAGCACAGGGACCGAGAAAGCAGAAAGGGGCGCAGGAGATGAGGAACCCAACCATGAAGGCAGCAGGGCAAACACCAAGGAGAAAGGAAATACTGAAATGCTGTTTATTAAGTTTGTGCTGCCTACCTTGTGCAGTGAATGAAACGGCCCTGCGGGGAAAACACTGCGTAGCCACATAGTTAATGCATAAGGGAGCAAACTAATGGTTGCCTGAAGATCCCTGCCTTTTCCTAATTTTTCAGTGTTTGACTTTGTACTGTCATTTTAATAAGTTTTGTTATGTGTCAGATGTACATACTCTGCTATAATGTTTCTGGAATGACTGATGTGCATCCTCATTTTCACCCTGTTGCATCTCACAATCTTCCTCTGTTTAATGCTTGGTCCAAAAAGCAACTTATCCCTCCAGCCTTTTCCTGCTTTCCTACTAGCAGGTATGAGCTTGAAGGAAAATACAGACCTTCAATGCTGCTGCCTAAAGGCAGGAACATTGCCCACTGAATTTCACTGTCATTTAATACCTTATCCTGGATGCAAATGCTCACGTGGTTTACAGAGCACACACCAGAGCAATAAAAAACAGGCAAGGAAATCAAAAACGTATTTCTGTTCTGTTTTTTGTATTACCAGTTGTGTTTAATGCAGTGCACTTAAAGTGCCTCTAGAATACTTTAGAGTGGTTTTGATGGTAAATTTAACTGCCAAACTATTGCTTGCCTCACTGGGATTCCTTCCCATCTTCAAATCCATATACTCCATGTCTCACTTCATCACTAATGGGAGAAGGGTGACATGTGTTGCCAGCCTAGCAAGAGCAAAGCTTGAGGAGTTTGGAATTGTTCCTGGGTTGTTCAATATCACCCAGGAGACAAGGCTCATGCCTGTGCAACAAACATCACCAGGTTAACGCAGAAAGACTGACAGTGACCTATTGTTTTCTTTTTTGGCAGATCTCTCTGAATCACATGGCACTGAGGTTCATCTGGTGATTTGAGAATTAGCTGCTGTGATACCAAGCATGGCTGACCAGAAATGGAGATAAGAGGCTGCCGATTCTGTTCTTCCCTTCATGCACACAGAAAGTCTGCGATGAATGTTTTAGATTCAGTAACTGTGGCCCAGGAGCCACCATTTTGAGGGAAGCTCCAAGGCTAGGGCTTAACCCTCTGTCCAGCTTTTGCTTGCCCCATAAATACCACAGACCAATAAAAATATCACAGAACAATTCATTAAAAACTTCCCATGAAAGAAATGTTCTTAAAAACAAGCAGAAATCCCGTTTTGGAATTTGCAACACAAATGTTACTCTGTTAGTGCACAAAATTCAGAGTAAACCTGACTAGAAACTGAAGTGAAAGCCAGACATCTGTTTCCATTGTCCATCAGAGAGAAATGCCAAGGAACAAGGAAACAGCAGAATGTGAAAAGCAAATTGGATTTTAAAAAGCCTTGCAAAGGTAAGCTTTAGAGGGGTCCTCTATAAATATGAGTGTGCAATGTTTAGCATGCCAGCATCCATTCCGGTTAATTAGATTGGAGTTCTGTGCCACAAGCTGTGTGAATAACATAAAATCACAACAAATGAGTGAGTGGTACCCACATGTCATAGGAGAAAAGATACAAATGTGGGCACGATGGGGCTGGTAGGGTTTGCACCTTCACAGAAAATAAGGATGATGCCTGCATGCAGTGGTCACTTGATTGTGGAGGAAATGTTTCTTACAGGCACAGCACTTCTAGGAGTCTCAGAGACCAGCCTTTCAGGCTGTACTGGTCACTTTTTGTCTGTATTTTTAACAGATGCATTAGGAATTGCAAAGAAGAACTGTTCTGTCTGGGTAAAACACATCTGTGAGTGGCAGGGAGGGCTTGTCTATGGCAATGCAGAAAGGAGGGTGTAATGCAATGCCTCCCTGAGTGTCAGAGACAGCTGAGCAGGGGCAGGACTGGTCCTGGGGCAGAGTCCAGGTCTTGAGGACTCTGCTGGACTGCCCAGAGGTCTGAGGTGGCAGGCTGGGTTCACCACAGGAGAGGGGGAAGTCACATAACCCAAGGATCTTCAGAAGCAATTGTATGAGCAATTCCAGCAATGAGGAAAGGAATAACATTTAAAGAAGATACTGCCTTCTTACAGTAAATAGTTTTAATCATCGTGGAAGTAAGGTGGACAAAAAGACCAGATAGCTCAAGGAAATAGTCTGAACTGAGTCAAGCTCAGCAATGATTAAAAGCTGCTTCCACTTACAGCAGTACAGGGGATATTTGAGATGAGCTGATAGATGTCACACCACAGGCATTCACATCTTTGCAGCACCACCTAATTGGCTCCCATGTTGGCAGTCTCAGCAGTGATGCCATAGTTTAAAGGGGTTGTGGGGAGTAAATCCACTGCTCTGGGTGGGGAACAACCCGGGGTGCTCTGGCAAAGCAGAAGATGGAGGCATAGGTAAGCTTGTCTTGCCAGTGGCTTTATTTTTATTGCTTTGAGGAGAAATAAAAGCTCCCAGCAATTCTAGCCATCAGCCCAGTACTGCTCCAAGAACTGAGACCTTTCCAATAAAGCAAGCCAACAGCAAGGCAAGAATTTGTAGCCCTGCTCCTCTAATTGCAAGGCTCTTCCTCAGCCCCATTAATTTCCTGTGAAACTGAGAAGTTTAGTCAGCATTAAATCTGGGAATGTTGCCTTCCACTGGGGCTCTCTGTTACACAGCAGACAGGCTTACATTTTTGCTGTGACAAATATTTTATTGACATTGATACAATATATACACTGCAAAAGAACATCCAGGATAAAGTATTTCTCTATTTCAGTGGGGAGACACGTTTTGTATACAGATGGCTGGAGTAAATCTGGCCTCACAATTAAAATGTGTTTAGAGTTTGTAGCGAAGTGACTGATGCATTGGTCTCAGTGCTCCATCAATGCCCCCTCCCCGTGCCTCTCTGTAGAACAACATTGATGGCAGGTCATAAATAGCCATTTGTACAAAGTGCAGGAACTCTTTAAGTATCATTTTATAGCTAGTATATATATTCCAAGTGACTGGCAAAATGCAAAGTGCTTGGGGTCTCTAAGTAGCAAAGGCAACAGACTGTGGGTGGACAACAATACCTTTCTACCTGTACCAAGGGTGCCTATTTGAACCTTATATTTATACCCAATATAGGAATGGGGATGTTGTTAATATTCTGGTAAATTCTTTATTTGCTATATGCACAAAATTCAGGTCTTTTTCTAAAGAGAAAGAGGCATTAAACAGGGTTTTCCTGGCCACATCAATGTCTTTCTAATTATATGATTTTTAAATCGCCCCAACACTTCAGGTTAGTGCAGATTTTCACTTTGCTTTTTGTCCTATACTCTTGCATGATTTTAGTGGACACTTTTTTCTTCTCCACAAGTTTTTTGTCTCAAGGCTGGAGGAAAATCAGTCTCTGTTGGAAGGTTCTACCAATTATGAATTATTCCAGCAGTGCTCAACACTGTGATGGAAGGAGCCAGCTGATCATCAAACAATGTTAAAACTATAAGCTGTTTAAAAATGTAAAATACTGAGGTAAAAGCCCTCTGCAGTAACAGTAGCCACATGTCATGGACAGGAGGGTAGCAGAGGCATGGAGCAGAATCCATCCCTTGCAGTGATGCGTCCCCTTGTCTCACCAAGCAGAGGAGCATCTTGAGCAGCCCTGAGCAGGGAGAGACAGCCTGGGCACCTCCCTTGCTGCAGCAGGACTGCTGTGTGTCCTCACAGGTGCCCCTCTAAATTAACCTGCTCCTAAAGGCCATCTTAGCCAAGAAGGCATCTTGGCAGTGCCCTCATAGCATAGCAACTCCAAGCACATGACCATGGGCTACTGCTGGGCTACAGGTGGGTGTTAGCAGTGTGTGTGTATCTCTTCTGGTGGGACAAAAGCCAGATTCCTGAGCTGCACATCTTCTGTCCTGCTGTACAGGGACCATGGAGAGTGCCCTCAGCTGCCAGAGAGAAGCCTGCAACAGAGGAGGTCAAGCACTGTGAAAACCTCTCAGGGATCTCTATGCTGAAGCAATGCTCACACTGCTAGGAAATGCCCTTGCACTGACCTGAGATATAAAGCCAAGAGTAAACTTCTGGTAATCAGAGCCTGAACAACAAGGTAAGGAGCTTTTCAAAAGTACCCATGAAGGAAGAGGGCTGTGGATACCAGAAGGTCCTGTTGCCAGCATGACAGAGGAAAGGAGAGCTTCAGAAGGAGGTTGTGGTTTGGATCTTGTGGCTTTGGTGAGGCAATGATGTTCTGTAGAACACGCCCTGACTCACTAACTCCTCCATGCTTCCACATGGAAACTTATGGGCTCAGCTCAAAAGCTCAGCGCTTCCAGGCACATTGTCCCTGCATTTGCCCTGAAAGCCAACTGTGACCTTAACAGCTTCCCCACTGCGTAACTGCTGTGGGGTCTGAGGTGAGAGAAAACTCACCTCAGAGAGGGAAGTTGTGAAGATTCTAATGTTTTATAAAGTAGTAATGATAGTCCAACCACTTGTAGTTAAGAGACAGAAATTAAAAAAAACTAAATTAAAAAGAGGAGGGCACATCCTTTTCCTGGAGGAAAAGGAGTCCTGCCATTTATTAATTTTCAGTAACAGTGAGTAGTATTTTCTTTGAGGCAGAGAGAGCAATTTTCCTCCCTGACCTTTTATGGCCTGACAACTGCAGCAAACCTTAGCTGAGGAATAAACAAGAAATTATTTATTTGTTCTTGGCTCAATTAATTCCTGGCTTGGAATCTTGGTGCAGAAATCAGGCTGTTTTCACATGTCCATTGTAGTAAAATGGTGTCAGGCTGAGCCATTCCTGGCAGTACCTCATGCCTGAGAATTAGGAGGGAACCACTATATTTGGAAATAGACAGAATCCTGTTATGGCACCGAAAAATACATTTCCCTTACAACAGGACGCAGTAGACTCCGAAAGTCAAAAGCCTAGGAACCTGATGCCAGGAAAACCCATCTGCTTTCCTAGGATGCCAGTCCAAGGCATAATCATGTTTGATGTTAAAAACATATCTGCAGAAAAACATGGAAACTGAGTTTTGGGTCCTGTCACTTAATAATTTTAGCCAAGCTCAACTGCTCAGAAACACCCTGAAATCTGTCTCCAACAAATGCATCTCTTTTTTAATTGAATATTTTTATTTTAAAAGGATCACTCTTTTTGCTGTTAGATGAACCATTCAAACACAGGTGTGGCTGGCCTCCTCCTTACACACTTCATCACAGAGGAGGCTGTAGAGATGACACCCATGTGTGCAAATGTCTGCTGGCAAATACCTTTCTTGCATGGAGGAGGAGGATAGGGAGCAGAGGTCTCCAGGGCTCCAGTGATGGCTTTCAATTTCAGGTGCTTTTGCACCAAGAACCTGGATTTACAGCTTTTTCTTGATGTGAGAATGAAAATCAGATTGCTGCGCTGGTTTTTCACCCTACCAGAGTCAGCTACATTCTAGTAAAAGGAAGAAGTAGGGAAAAAGAAGGCAGGTCATGAAGGGACCAAGTATGAGGAAGGACTTGTACAAGGAAAGACTGGGAAGCCTTCCAAGCGAAAGTACAGATGTATGGGATACACAGGCAGATGGCTGACAGGCAGAAAGCACTTAGTCAAATGCTGGTCACCTTTAATGCTGCTCCCAAACGGTGCAGCAAAGAAACTCACCTGAGGACTCCCAGCTATTGTGGAAAGCTGTATTAATGGGACCTGGTAGCCAAATGGTCTCAAACACAACTAGAGGTTTTGGAAGTTCACATAAAAAACAAGCAGCCTGAACAGCCTCTTGAGTTAATCTTTGCTTAAAAAATACACATTAAAAATGCTGGCAGCTCTCTGGATCTGTGTATTCTGGATGGGTCAGCTGTCCATTGCTATCACTGAGGTAGCCAAACCAGTCTTAGAAACAATGGCAAATTCAGGCCGAAAAGGCTTTGGACTGCATTTGCTACCAGGTATATTGGTTCATTTTTTTCAGCTGATAGACACTGAAGGGGCCAGGGCAAGACTCACAATGGCACGTTGCTGCTGTTGCTGCTGTTCATTTCAGGTTATTAGCATGAATAGAAACAGCCATTTCATGCTGATGCCGCAAGATTTTCAGCCATCTGTAACATTTAAGCCTTTCTCAATCCACTATGAAAAATAACTCAGGAAAGACAGGTAGGGGAACAAATCCTTCAGCTCATCATAACAGCTAGGAAAAGATGATAAGGCTTGGAAGGAAGGATTGCAAATGCTCTTCTCTCCTGTAATGCTTCACTTCTACCAACTCAGTGGGGCAGAAATCCAACTGAAAACCCCTCTAACATTCCACAGTTGTTAGTAAAAAGGTAATCTTTCCAGCCTGCCAATTCCCAAGAGCCAGATCTCCAAGGGATGAAAGACTCTATTCCGTCTTCTCAGGTAGAGGAGGAAATGACTCTGACTATTTCCATTTTTATGGATTCCCTACTCATAGTGCTCTTTGTGACAGGGCAATAAACCACTATTACCTGGGATTTCAGATTTGTAAGATAAAAAAATATTGATTTTCAGTTGCAGAAAATGCTTGTGTTTGGGGGCAACAATTAACTGCCCACTCTCCATGTCTCCCCGGATGCAGGTAACTGGATAGAACTGCTTCTAACTTGGAGCATATCGTGTTTACTCTTGTCTTGCTCCTCACCTGGGAGTACCAAACCCTTGATTTCATCGATCTCAGTCCTTGCTTGGCTAAGCACTTTTAGCTTTCATCCTCTAAGTTTTTGCTGCAGAAGATATAAATCAAGGAATTCAGAGAGCCAACAGAGATGGAAAGCTTGACAATGACAGCTGTTACAGACTATAAGGTGAAAGTTGATGGTCAGGACATTGTTCAAGCAGAAACGACTCTGGCAAATCCTCTCTGTATGAATGTTAATTGAGGTGAACAATTAGCTGGATTAGCTTTCAGGCAGCAAAGGCAGGTTATTCTGTGGGAACCTGAGCTGATATGCCTAGTCAAAAGTGGAATTTGGGAGATGGGTGTCCAGAAGCCCTGAGGACATCCTCATCAGTGTACAAGAAAGTAATGTGATAAGTTGACTCTGCCATTAGGGATCCTGGAAAACCAGGGGTCTAAGTCTCTGCTGGCACTAGTACTCTGGATTTTCCTCAGACTGTGCATGTGTTCTTTCTCTAAGCAAGATTTTTGCCCTTGATGAGCTAATGTCAAGGGCCAACACCTTTAGCTTTATGATCACTAGGACTGCAGTGAAAAACTGGCTTCTTTGGAGGTGCAGATTCACCACCAGAAGGAAGAGGAGGGCCTGGTGCCAGGCAAGCACTGGCCGGCAGCAATGGTTTCCTCCTTTTAGCAAAATATCCCAGAAGGTGTGACGTGAGGAGGTTTTGTCTGGCCTCCAGGGCTGAAATTCTGGCCAGTCTCTCAACACTTGATATTACACATGGTCAGAAAACATCATTGAAAATGTAAGAAATCTTGCTTTTTATTATCCTGCTGTTTTCAGTAACAACTGTGCAGTAGCTCTGGACAGAGACATATGGTTTATAGCAGAATATCCATCTACATAGTTTTTTTTTTTCATGGTTATTTATCATATTTGTCCTTTTTTAGCAGCACAACCATCAGTTATAAGCAATGTAAAGGAGTAGGTATAAAGTGCCAAGTGCTATGGTCTTGTCTTGCCAGCATCAGGACTGCTAATGGGACCATCTGGCTCCAGGGCCCTGTTTATTGCACTAGACACAAAGGGACACCTCATGATGAAGGTTAAAATTCCCAGTAATGGACAACTGTGAAACAGCAGGGACAAGGCAGGATGGTGGCATTCCTGCCCCAAGCCCTCCAGGCTCAGGGGTGTGATATTACAGAAGATGTTACTGATCTGTTCTCCCCTTCTGCCCTTCAAAAACTTCAGCACAGCATCTCTAAAGGCTGAAATCAACCACAGTTTTGGCAGTTTATCATCCAGACACTGCACATTGCCCTTAGAAATCCCAAGGCAAGGCATCTCAAAACAAGCCTGGTTTTTCCATCTTGTACTACTCATCTAGTAGTTCTTCTATCCCAGTTTTAAAAGGCCACATGACCTTTCTGCTTCTTTTCCACCATTTTCCAATGCTTCACTGAGGAACTCTCTTCCATTCATCCCACACTCTACTGGGCAGCAGACAAGCTTCAGGGCTCCCAAGCCTTAGCTCCAAGGCTCATCAAGTTACAGGCAAACATCTCTGTTGCTCTCATAACTGTCTGTTTCCACCAGGAAACTAACAGCATTTCTACGAGTCTGCTTTTCATGCATGAAGACGAGGGGAAAAGAAAAAAAGAAAAAGCATATCAGTCTGTGTGTGACACAGAAAGGCTAGTGGTACTTTTCAGGACTATAATACCAAAAACAAAACGAGAAGAAGTTATATCCGTATTTAGTTTGTTCTTTATTTTTTCCAGAATTTTTTCCGGGCTTCTTGGCAGACTGCCTGCAGATATGCCATTATCCTGGTGACCTCTGGATTTTGGTGCCATTAACATCTGTTGCTCTTAGAGCTCTTCTGCTGTCCTTTCTTGTGTGTCCACACCTAGAATTTCCTACTCATCCTCCAGTCAGACCAGCCTTACTGCCACAGTTCTCTACACTGCAACCACTACAGTTTTCCCTCCAGCACCACTGGGGTCATGTCCTGTTATGTCTTGGGGCAACCTCAGTCAGTGGTACAGCACTTTCTACTGCTTCAGTCTGTGACTTCCAGGCTTTCCTGCAGATACATCCTTGCTAGTGACTGTCCCGATTCTCTGCTGTTCAGCCCTGAATCTTTCTAAAGCAGAGATTGCCACCATGATGGTTTATCTGATGTCCATTAGCAGTGGTCAAGATGAGGCCTGGCTCTGGCCAGAACCCAGGTATGCAGAGGCAAAATGCATTAGCCTCCCCTGGCCACCAGTTTACTCTCATTTCAGGCTTGATTAGAGCTGCTACAATGTCAGTAGGTGAACTGTCAGTTTACTTCCCAGCTTCCTCTTGATCCCCATCTGCAATTTGCTGTTTATTTGGAAGGACAGAAGGAACCAATAAACAGACTGATATGAGAAGAGGCGAAACCCCAAAACACTATACAGCCTGCCTGAAAATAAAATTGTGGGTAATTAAATTGGACTCTGGGAGAAACACTGGGACACAAGATGAAAAAAGCAAAACCAACTGGAAAGGAAGGCAGAAGACTGCAGGAAACATTTAGATAAAGGGGAAAGAAACCCTCACACAAACCAAAACGAACCCTGGAAGCTGAAAGTGAAGGGAGAGTGCAAACTCTTTGATTCTGAAGATGCTTCTGAAGATAAGGCTTATATTTGCTGTGCTTCTAAGGTCACTTCCCAGCTTTCTTTCTAAGCATTCAGTTTTGTCCATTGATGTTTCTCTGGAACATCAGTTGTGAGACCAAGAGGAACATTTGATCATAGTTGTGGGGTTGGCAGTGCAAGCTCAAGAGACTGAGTATCTCCAGGAAATTTGGGAGAATTGCTCTGGCTTTGCATCCTTACGGGTAAGAGTAAAATCTTGCAGATGGAGACTTCGTACAACAAATGGTTCCATCTGTGAGTCAGATGCTAGGCAGGAGGCAGGTGTGACATACATCTGAACAGTGGCAGACAGCCAGTCTTTAGGGGGAGAGGTTTTATCTGCCGACAAGAGAAGAGAGAAGACCAGAGTTCATTTTAGAGAGTTAAGAAATTTCTGGGAATGGGTATGAGCTGAGGTAAGCCCCCAAACAAGTCTGAGAAAGAGAAAGAAGACAAAAAAGTCAGTCCAGGAAATCTGGGTGGGAGAGTACTGAGAGAAAGTGAGTCTAGAAAAACAACATTCTTATGATATTTTATTTACACTTAATCTGTATCCCAAAAATCTATGGGAAAGCACCTTGTGGTGACACCTCTCGTGCAGTATCACAAGAACACACTTCTGTTTCCAAACTGGGCTGAGTCATACATAGGTCTAGACTTCCACCAAGATGAAGGATATTTAGCTGATAGTGTCTGATTTGGCTTCAGATGGAGGTAAGGGAAGAAGACATTCACCACTGTGCCTCTTGCTCCTTGGAGAAGTGAATGAAGTCCTAGAGGCTTGGCTGCTAAAAGACCTGTGTCCTTTTTTTGTGTAGAGAAAACCTTGTTGGACAGCACTGGTGGAAGGAAACCACTCGACTAGAAACAGCCTTTCCTTCAGGGTAGCTAAGTGAGCTGTTTGTTAGCTGGAACTTCTGTTTTCCTCCTCCTGAGAGTCTCCTCTCCTCCACGCAATGCTGGTATGGGAGGAAGCTGTTTTGTCATTTAAAAGAAAGAAACAGATGGAATATGTGGCAGTGTTAAAAAGCTCCAGCTTGTTGCCACGGTAACTGAGGGGGATATATTTTATAATTATTATTTAAAATTCTTCATTGTCTTCATTAAAGGTAACAACGATAGCAGAGAATAAACAAAGTGATGCCCTGCTGTGCAAATCAGTCCCTCAATAAATAAAATTAAAGGAGTGCTTTGCATTGCAAATGCTGATACAGTCACTAGAAGGGTGGAAGGACTGCAGGTTATCTGAGGATGATGAATTATGCATGCCAGCGCATTAAGGACACAGCAGGGTCATTTGGTACCTCTACCCTTTAACTTCTGTTGTGTGGGTTTGGACAATTCTTCTTGAGCACTGGACAAAGACTTAGCCAGCTTGCATCACAAAACTGTCTGATCAGCTTCAGGAACCCCCCAGACATCTATCATATTGCCCCAGCAAGCAGATGCAGTAGCTGTAAGGTCCTTGTGAGTCCTTAAGCACTGGCACTGTGGGATGGAGGATGTCTGACATCTTGAATTGATTGTCTAAGGAGTTGTGTCTCAGTGAAGGATGAGTGAGTATCTTCCACCCAAGACACATAACAAACTTCACCAACTTATTACCTACATTCAGGCAGCACTCTGCCCCACACTGCGGTCTAGTCACAGCCCTGCTGTGAACTACACCAGTTGCCTTTCAGTTCTTAGCTACACATCAGTTAAGAGTATGAAGGAAAGAGTTGCTCTTGGCTGTCTAGGAGAATAGGATAAATCCAGGATGGGCTGCAGCTCTTCTAACTTGGTATTTGGTTCAGGCACAGAAGTAACACGATAGTAATCAGACTCAACTGTGGTTTTTATGGGACATCTCATGTTAAAAGACAGCATCTCATGACCTTACTTGTTGACTCAGAGAGAGTAAGGCATCAACAGATTAAAGAGGTAGTTACAAGAGCAAAGTGTTTAGGTGGCTGATTAAAGGACACAGCTGTAACAGGCCAACTTTGAAAGAAAGTGTTTTTCTCTTGATGAGCCCAAGGTCAGTAAAAAGAGAATGTGTGAACACAGCTCTAATTTGATCGCGAGATTATATTTCATGATAACAAGTTCATACACAGCAGAATCCCTGTTATTACTTCTTCTGACTGTGTTTGTTATTGCTGATGGAATAGATTAAAAATACATCCAAGCCTGTGGAGATTCTCCCTGGGGATGAGATTGCGCAGAGGTCCTCCAGCTTTCCTGCCTTTGCCCCCAGTTCTTTCCCAGACTTTCTGTGTGCCCAAGCATCCAAGCATGAGAGAGACAGCTCAGATGTGGAATCCGGGGCATAGGCAGCTGCTCACTCTTTCCTCAGACAGCAGCAATGAACGTTGTCTAAATTTAACACTGCTTCTGCTCCCTGTGTTTGCAGTGATGTCTGAGTCTCCTGGGGCTGTGGAGTTGCCACCAGCAGGGACAGCACAGCAGCCCTAGCTCTCCCCAGTCTAGGTTTGCCAGGCAGCTCGAGGCAGAAATTCCCTTAGTTAAATAAATGGACAAGGGAGGCCATGACCTTCTGTATTTGCATCCCCACTGGGATGAGAGTGAGTAAACATCAGTGAATTATCATCTTCTCCCCTCTGCAGATATCTGTGTAGTGGCAGGACCAGGTCAATTATTAAGGCAGAAACAGTCTTTGGAAGATGACAGCTATTTCTGAAATCATAAAAACAAGAATGAATCTCATAGTTTTTACTGGCTTTACTAGTAAGTGACCTGACTCTTCCAAGTACAGGAATGAGACAGAGATGTCCAAGGGTCCTCTCCAGTCACTGTCTGGATCCTACTGTATTCACCCCTATAAGTGGCCACTACCCTTTAAGCAGACAGAAAGCAGCTCTAAGATGCTCTCCTTCCTGCAGAGACAGAAATGAGGAGGGATCCGTCTGCTCAGCTTCTCATGACTACAAATGCATCAGCCAGCCAGACCATATCACTCTGGGAGTCTTCCTGTTGCAAGGGGAATAGTATTATCCATTTTGATAGCTGTTCACATGTCATTTAATCCTGACTCTTTTAGTAAGTCTAAGTATAGTCTTAAGCATAAGAGAAAGTAGGAAATATTATACAATAATCATTAGGAATGGAATATGATAGGAGTATAGGTAGTAGTTTTGCACATATGAGTACCCATTACTAAGACAGCTTTTGTCAGCTCAGCATTAGGCAGCCTAAGTGGAAGTTAAATGTCCAGGAAATATTGGAGGTGCAAGACAAATGATTTGAGGCTTTCCACAAGCAAAGGGTCAGAAGGAATGGCCTTGTTGCCAAGAAGAAATTTTCCACTGAAGTTATAACATAACTGAGGACATAGTTTAGATAAAGATAAGATGGTCTGATTGTAATTCTATCACATTGTTCCTGATTTACTTGTGGTATCACATTTTAAGATTGATAAATATATTTCTTTACACAAAATCAGGAAATCCTGGTTTCATAGAGGAGTTTCTTTCACCCCTTTGCTGCTGGTATCTGTGGGGTCACACAATGTAGCTGTAGGGTCCAGCTCTTCTGAATGATGCAGTGTCTGTCCTCACACACAGTCTGCTGCTTTTCTCTTCTCTTATCTAAAAATTCCTTTGATTTTCACCTTATACCTTGTATTTTTTGAGAGCTGGCTCAAGAAGGGGATTCAACTTGTATCTGTGATGATCATGTCACTGCTGCTGGTGGACTCTTCCCACAGCTACTGATGTGCTCGTTACAGACGTTGCAGCTTCTGGGGGCAGGTGGTCAGGAAATGGTATCTCATCCTCCCAGCACCTTCAGGATTTTGGAAATACCCCTGCTTCACAGAAGAAAAAGAACAAAAAGGAAAACTTCCATTCTATCAAGTTTTTTTGGTGAGAGGTGACAGACTGAGAGTGGACACTCAAAATAGCTCATGTGCAAGAGATGACAGCACTGACAGGGATGAGTGAAACTCGGGTCCAGTTTTCAAAGTCAATTGGAAAAGCCATGGTTTTGACAGCAGGGCCCTTCCCATTGAGAACTATCTTGTGCTGAGCATTCTGAGCATTGCATGTATTCACTTGTACTGTTCCCCTCACAGACGTCTTCCTCTTGGAAATGTTCAATTTAGAAATCTCACCCGGAGCCAAGAGACTGCTTCTGAGCCTGGGATGTTCTTATGGAGAGATTCAATTTTTCAGAATTAATAATTTGTTACAAAAAATTTTTGGAGTTGCACTATTTATCCCTCCAAAGGCTGCTTTATGAATTGGTCTAACTCCTGCAGGGTGGAAAAGATCACATCTTTTTCTTTCTCTGAAGTTAGCTTTACTGTTTATCTTATGCATGCACGTTTTTTATGTCTAAGCCATATGAAACACATGTTATACAAAAATATAGTATATATCTTAAAAAAACCCCTAATTTATATACATGTACTGCAAATATGTATAAATACACAGAGCCCACACTGAGATTGCCCTTCCCTGAGATCAGCATATGGTCCTCTGTTTCAACATTCCCCTGGAGCAGTGGAATAAGCTCTAGGGACAGAGATGGATTAGTCTTGGTATAAATGTTTTTCCTGGTCTTCATTTCCTGGAAGGCCCATCCTGTGCCTCCATCTGCCCTGTGAGCTTGAAATTTTCCATGTGGATTCATTCCCCAGGTTCTTCCAGAATGGTGCTCACAGGGAAGTGCAAATGAGTGAGCTGAGAGAGGAGAATGCATTTTTGATCTCTTTTTACCCCTGGCCAATTTCAATGAAAGAGCAGTTTCTGGAGGATGGAGCATCTGACCTGTCTAATTTTATCTGTAGGGATGCAGATCTATCTTTTCAAAGCTGTTTTCAAAGTGACTCTGATAACAGGACTGCCTACAGATAGGGCTGCAATGATTATTCAGAACATTAATCAGGGAAAAAAATTATGCCAGTTACTGATTAACTAATTACTGCAATCAAATATTCTCTTCTCTCTTTGGAACGTTGGGCACGGCACTGGGAAAAGGTGACAACAACAACAAAACCCCTCAACACAGGAAATAGTTTCTTTATTCTTTTGTGACCTGGGGGAGAGTTCCAGCTGCAGGAGACAGGGGGTCCCAGAAGACCCCAGAGGGGCCCAGCTGGGGCCCCTCTTTCCTTATTTTCATTCCAGTGCATCTTTACCTACTCCAGCTTGTGATTTAATGAAACACCAGGAAGGAACAGCCAGCTTTTCATTAAGGGAGAAGCATTTGAAAATGACCTCTGATAATGGCCATCAATTAAGATTCAGCAACACCACTCAGCTCCCTGCTTCTGCCCCCTGGATACCACAGTAGAGGTTACGTCCTCCCCCTGCACTTGCAGGGAGGAAACTTTCCAGGAATCTTCTTTTGTCCAGATTTCCCGCTGTTCCCTCTGGAGGGTAATGTGGAATAAAGCAGGAATAGAGGGTAAAAAACAACTGACTGGAGTCTGTGTCACACTCTGAAGGTATTGCCAACACCCCAGCTTGCTTCAGAGGAGGTTTGGAAAGTACACTTAGAGGTAATACGTGAGAGAGGGGCAGACTCTGGTTTCCTTCGAGCAGGCAGTACCTGGCCTTGGTCTATTTGCATCACTTGCTTGGTGAGGTTAATGCATTTTAGGATCAAGTGGGCTGTAGTACTGTTTCCTCTTCAGGAGAGAAACTTCCATCAGTCCTCCAGCAACAGCACTTTCTGTTAAACAGAGGTTAATAGTGAAGTGCTTTGTCTATTCCAAAGCTTTCATGTCTTGCTGAATGCCAGTCTAACAGCTTCTCCACAGGCGCTGCATCCGTTCCACATACATCACTGCAATAGTCTACAGTCTGAGCCCTGCAGATTCCTGGAAGTCCACAGACTGCTCCCACAGGACGTTCAGATTATAACAAAGAAACATGAATGCAGTCTTACATTTGTTCTGCAGGAAATAAATAACACTTACACTGGAATTTTTTTAAGGAGCTCATAAACGGAAAAGAATGGTTTAATTCATTGATGTGGATGTTTCATCTCATGTTCAAGGGTTTTTTTCCTAGTTGTAGATGTTAGACATACTGACTGGAGACATTAAGGGAAGAAGATAGGTCAGAAAGGATTTTCTAGTGAAAGGAAAATATACCACCTGAGAATTAGAGGTTTTTTCTTTGATAACTACATTTTCATTGGTTTTCCATATTATGTCTCCTACATCACTATCACAGACCTGGAAGGGTGACCTGAAGTTCCAGCTCTCCATACTTCATCTCCACACTGCATTTTCACATTGTCCAGTGCTGGTGGGGGCATCCCACATCTGCAGCTTCAGGCACAATTTGGAGACTTAGCATATGCTCTTGTATCACTGCTAGTGAACCACAGAAAGTAAGAGCTGTTCTGATACCACTGACAGTAGAACATAGTCTGCAAAACTTTGCTATGGGTCTTATTGTACAAACAAGGAGAAAAAAAAGTCTAAACTTGACAGTAAGGCACTAGAATGAAAAGCTGAAATACAAATCAAATGCAAAGTCAGTATGAGATTTACAGGCATTTAACACTACAATAAATGACAACCCACAAGTGGTCAGCGGTTGTCAGTCCAGGAAGATAAAGCAAAATCTCAAAGTTGGATAATGTGCTTTGGATTTTTTTTTTCATTAGTGGTGATGTAGAGATCTTGACATTCTCTTCAGAGGTATTTGAATTTCAGAATGGCTGAAGTTTTTCTGTTATCCAGAAGTTGGGGAGCAAAAAGAAAGAAATTAAAAGAAATAGAAAAGCCTTAGATGTTAATTGCTATTTATTCAAAATGTAATAGCTGCCGAGCCTGAAATTCATACCAGATTCAGAAATGAGAACATGCTTCATAATAATTGCTATTTCATACTGCTTGATCCTTAATGTTTTTTATTTTAAAAAGCAGTAAGAATTCCTTTCTAGTGTTACTGACACCCGCTCAGCCACCTACTCACATCCCACAAGCATACACACATAACTGGCCCTTAAATTTTACAGGACATTTAAAAGCTCTTCCCTTTTTATAGCTTTCAAACTTTAATTATTTCAAGTATTTTAATTTTTTTTGTATTAAGGACAATTTTGTCTGACACTCAACAGTAAGTTTTTCCTTTTCTAACATATATGCAGTGTATAGAGCAGAACTGCAGAGGGCACATCCATGGTGTGCATTTTTTAGAGGCAGATCTGGGAAGCTGAGCTGACTATCAAATTGGGGGAAGGGATTAGTCCTTCTATTTGGCACTTGCAGTGGGTTCTCCTTGGGGGCTGCTTTACCATCTAAGCAGTAAACCCCAGACCAACCGAGACAGTTTGTGTGGGTTCCTCAGGTCAGCTGGCTCAGCGTGGATAAGGCTGGAAATGAAGAGCAGGCTTCTGCCGTGGGTTTGGAAGGTGTTTATTCGGTGCAGCTCCACGTGCAAAAAGCACGGCCTGGCCCGTCCTTCTCTTTTTTGTCCCCAAGGACACAGCCTGGGGCAGCTGGAGAATTCGGGCCAATGGATGGAAAGGGGTTGGGTGTTCCAGGACAGGGACACTTGACAGAACCATTGAAGGGGCAGGTGTTGGGCACCTGGTCGAATGGGAGATGATCTCCCCTCAAGTTACCAGGGTGATTGACAAGGGGCTCCCCTCTGGGAGATACCATGTGGGTTTGGGAATGGGTGAAGGGACTTTGGAAGGGACATACCAACACAAAATAAATAAAATACATATAAAACTTTGAAAGCATCAATCATGCATTGCAACAGGCACTCATGAGGACATATCTAGTGTCCAGTGTCCAGTGTGAGATTGTTTTATAAAAGAAGGAGCTTGGCAAACTGGAGAGAGTCCAGTGCAGGGTTACCAGGGTGGTTGAAAGCTGCAGCACACAGTGCAGAGAGAGAGGCTGAGGAAAACTCAGTTTAGTCTTAAGCAGGGAAGACATAAGGGAGATCCAACTGCTGTTTTCTATTGCCTAAAAGTGTTGATAGTGAAAATGCTCTTCCCAGAGGTCAATAGGCACAAGGCAGTCAACACACATGAATTGCAGCACATAGAATTCCAGCTGAACATAAGGAAGAAATTTTTCACCAAGAGGTTGATCATGAGAGAAGTGCTCGGCGAGGCTGTGGGAACTCCATCCTTGAAGATGTTCAAAATCCACCTGCACAAGGCCTTGCATAACCCAACTCAGCCTTGAAGTTAGCAGGAGTTAGAAGGTCACTTCCAACCTGGATTATTCAGCAATTCTTTATTTTGCTCCTTTCTCCACCCAAGGTTGCCACTACACAGTGCTGCACTCACGGTTACATGGAAACTACTGAAAAAATGCCTTTCTGAAATGCCATCCTGTCTTCATCTTGGGAGGCAGGACCTGAAACTGAGTTGTATAAAACCACCTTAAGAACACCTTACAAAGCAGGTGCTTTCTCCACACGCATGGTTGATTTTGCAGAAAATTGAAAAGGGTTATATAATCCAGAGAACTTGTGAAGGGAATGTGGTTTCTTTGTTCAAGTCTCTGGAAGCTAACACAATCCCCAATAAGCCTATCAGACCCCAGAATGAGATTTATCTGGATCCATCCTTTGCAATTGGGATTTCTTTTTTCCCAAATACACTCAAGTATTCTCAGAAGCAGAGATGCAGCCTACTGGCAACTTCTTCCCTCTCCCTTCACTTGTTTGCAGCTAGCCTTAGACTACTAAGAAGGAAACTAGACCACGTTTGTTTTTAGAGAGGGGAAAAGGCTGCAGATGCTCTGCAGATGGCTCATTCCCTGAGAAATATCTATATCATCTATATCTATATCTATATCTATATCATCTATATCTATATCTATATCTATCTATCTATCTATCTATATCTATATCTATATCTATATCTATATCTATATCTATCTATATAGATATATATAGATATATGTGTGTGTGTGTGTGTGTGTGTGTGTGTGTGTGTGTGTGTGACCTTTTGTTCACAGATACTACCTTCCCAGTAGGAGCACGGCTTGTTAATTCTGATTATAATCACAACTGTTTATCAGACAAAGGGAAAAGGGTTTGAAAATCAAACTGTTGAAATCCTCCCCTTTCTCCACACACAAAGGTAAAATGTTCCCACTCCAAAATATCCAGCACATATCCCAGGTGCTGGCTCCAGCATCCTCCAATAAGTACACACAGCTCCTCTGCCTGTTCTTCCCTCTTTCTGGCCAGCCCAATCCACCAGCAATCTGTCTGTCCTTTCCCACTGCCCTCAATTCTGCTTGACCCAGCCTGGACGTTATTTGTCATACCAGCACTGGCATGTGCTGGGAATTCCTGAGTGGAGCCTGACACCTGAAAATGCCTGGGCAAGAGGAGGACAGAGAAACTGTCTGTGTAATGCAGAAGTTTTTTGAAGGGAAGCTATGATCAGTGCACCCTCTCCGCTCCAGAAGAGTAACTTGCTGAGCCCCCAGCCAGACAGGAGTGTGGACTGTGCTGCAAGAAGTGTGAACTGGTTTTATTCAATTTTAAACAGAGCATTACTGTATTCTAAATCCATAATCTCTGTATGATCCTGCCTGTGCAGTCAAGGGGAGTAAGAACAGGAAATATAGCCACAGCTATGGCTTAAGCAGGTTATATCCTTCCAACAGAACTCCACGGGGTTACAGCTGCGGCTGCCACTGACAGGACTCCCTCACACCCTGGTCTAGCAGCACACTCACCATCCCACTGGGGAAGAGGGAGGATCTTGGCACGTTGGAGCCACATTTTGCATCTGCCCTTTATGCACTGCTCCCTTTTGAAAGGCGCTGTAGAAACATTAGGGATTATTAGAGAGGATGAAACTGCACGAGGGAGTATTAAATATTTATTCCCTTGTATTCTTCACTTGGATTATTTGAAAATTCATTCCTTAATTGGCTTATTCTGCTCCCAAAAGTAGGGCTGTGCTGCTGGCTGTGGCTCCCACTCTTTACTGTTATTCTTCCTGATTTCTTCTGCAGAGCAAGGCCTTGGTCAGAGCTGGGGCAGATTGTACAGGAGACGCTGTAGGTACAAATAAGAAGACAATGCCCTTTTACTGCTGCTACAAATTCAGACTATAAAAACAAACAGATGGAGCATGGCAAAAGGGGTCACAATGTAAAATCAAAGTGATCAGAGCTGTTGCTGGCAGCCACAGGAGCAGCATAATCATAGGCTCTTTTTGCTTTTCTTTTTTTCCCCCTAAAGATACATTTCAATTGTCCAACACCATTTGGAGTGTTTTGCCTGTATTGGTCAGAGACTGAGAAGAATATGCAGGGACACTTGGAAGGACAACAGCAGAGGGAGGAGATGGCAGGAGCGGGGAGCAATGGTCAGAATCAGGAAACCAGCAAACTAGACAGAGACAAGAAGAAAAAGGCCATGTTCCAGCTGCCAAGATGAGTAAGACAGCTGAGGGAGTGGTGTTGCTGGGCCTGCAAAAAGCTGAGAAAAGATGCCAGGTTCAGTACCGCTCATTCTAATGGACTTCAAAGTCCTGGGGTCTCCATCTCATGGTCCAGAGCTGCTTTTGGCCAGAAACAAAGACGAATATGTAAACATTCTATAGGACAACCACCTACATGCAGTTTCTTCCTTGACTCCTGACCCAGGATTACCAAGCATGGTGATAAAAGCTCATGAGACTGCCTCCAATTGTGTTGGACGGGACCAGCATGGATCCGATGGGATGAAATAGAAGGGACTAAGGAAGGAATAAATTGGGTATTAACTCAGGTGAAAGGGAACACCTGAAGGAAGGAGGTAAAAGGACATGGAGAAATATCACACTGAGGTGAATGGGAAGGCTCTGCACTCTCACCCCAGCTGGGAAAGGCTGGCAAAGTCTGGTGGCCAGGAGCTGAAGGGGACAGTGAATGGAAAGCATGGAAAGAGCTGGAGAGGCAGAAGCCTCCTGTAGTGATAAAGAGGAAAATGACAGATGAAAAATAAAGCCCTAGAGAGGGATGAAACAAGTTCTTTAACTAATCAGCTTGTCCAGATGAACAGGAGGGTTAATCCAGCTATGACGGAGTGAAAAGGCTAAATACATGGGGCAGGGCCAGCCTGGCTGGAGAAGTACTGTCTAATTCCCCTCCAAGGGAGAAGATAGTGAGGAAGGCAGAGCCAGGGCAGGGCTAGGAATATCTGGGAAAGACTCAGAAGCTGGGGGTCTTCTCCTGTTCTCTAAGAAGCATGTGGCTGCCCAGTCACTGTGGCTGTGGCCCTCCCTGCCTGAGCAGCAGGAAAGGCAGAACTTTTCTTCACAGCTGGGAGATGTTCCTCTTTGGGGCTCTCTTGTAGCCGTCTTTCTGGTTTTGTTCCTGGGCAAAACAGAAGTTACATCTTGTAAAATCCACCTCATGAATTATAGGGTAAATGATGTATTTGCCCAGGGTATCTGGGCAGTGCAGCTGACAGAGTCCTTAATTCTCTGTGGTAGCTGGAGGTAGTTGCCCATGGGCTGGGCTGCTGCTCCTATAGACATGGCATGTGCTCCAGGGCATCTCAGTTTGGGGTGGTTTCTCATTTCAAGCTATATTTGTGCCCCTAGGATATGTAACCTGGCAGATGGGGGAAAGGAGGGATAGATTAGAGTAGTGCACAGTGGATATAATAATAATTGTTCTCACAAATGATAATGGGTTTGGTTTGGTTATTCTCTTTTACAGAGTTCCCCTTCATTTCCCCAGAGAAAAGTTCAAGGATATAGCCACAAGCAGCACCAGGGGAGGTTCAGACTGGACATCAGAAGGAATTTCTTCACAGAAAAGTTTGTTAAGCATTGGAATGGACTGCCCAGGGACGTGGTGGAATCACCATCTCTGGGGTGTTTAAGGACGGTCTGGGCAGGGAATGCAGTGCCATGGTCTAGTTGACAAGGGGGTACTTGATCATAGGTTGGACTCAAGGATCTCTGAGGTATTTTCCAACCTAAATGATTCAGTGATTCTGTAAAGCTAAAGGGGTCCCATATCAATCACCCTGAGA
Source organism: Trochalopteron elliotii (assembly GCA_024734555.1). Lineage (NCBI taxonomy): Eukaryota > Metazoa > Chordata > Aves > Passeriformes > Leiothrichidae > Trochalopteron > Trochalopteron elliotii. Next base: position 4,292,736 of record JANPWX010000045.1, read on the forward strand.
TCACTTCAGATTGGCTTCAGATTGGCATGAGAACTTGACTGCTTCTGCCAAGCAGGACAAAAACCAAAGGTGAGGGCACAGGAAGGAGCAGTCTCCCAAGACAGGAAGGAGAAGGTAAAAGGCACTGCCTTTGGAAGGCCAGTTGCCAAAGGAGAAATCTGACAGCCAGTCAGTCTGCTATTTCTCTGGCTCTTCAACAACCAAAGGGAAGAAATCCTCCAGCAGGGAATAGGTGAAGGAATGATTATCATTTTGTTGCTCTTTTGTTTTTTCTTTTTTCTCTGATACCTATTATCAGCTATGTTGAAAAGGCAAAATTTACAATCCTGACTCAGGATATGGGCTGCATCCAGATCCATAACTATTCCTAATGCTGAAAGGTAAGATGTAGGAGATATAATTATTTTGTGTTATGGTATTTTTTTGCATTTTCTGCAGGAGATGTGTCAGAGAGCTGGAAGACTGAATTCTGCTTTCTCCCCCCCTGGAATATACCCATCAATTGCCAGCAAGACTGCTGTCCGTTTGCACCATGGCTAGCAGGAGCAGCTCTTTGGTACACAGCATTATGGCTGGAGTGAGACAGGCAGAATGACACAGTGAAGGAGAGGAAACGTGGTCTGCAGTGGCTTGAAACAAAGTGCTGGCTCTTAGTGACCACAGGCTGCACCCCCTGTGTGCACAGGGGACAGGGCCCTGTGGGTGACTTTTAACACGCAAGTCACTCACCAGTAGATAATGCACAATTTTCTAATAATGGAGCCAGAAGCCATACACTGGAAATGTTTCCGAGCACAATGGCATGCTTCTGTAGTTGCAGCCCAGGAGGCATGAAGCAGTGAATTAGGATGAGAATCTCAGCAAGAAATTCACTCTCTGGGAGGCAGGCTGCATGAGAGACAGCTCCTCTTACTGCTGTTATTACAGGCTCTGAAAGGTTATCAGCCCTTCTCCATCCTGTTGTCCTGCCAGAAGGGATGGGTACCTGACTGCTGAGGAGTTCCTCACACTCAGCTGGCACAGGTCTCGTGTATTAAGTCTTTGTCCCCAGACCATCCCTGGCACTGAGCATATGAGGGATATGGGAAAAGTGGGGAATCATTTTGCTTTCACAATCCCCTGCAGGTGGATAATCCCTAAGGGATTACACAAATTTGCCATTGTTGGCGATCCCCAGGATTTCTTTTCTCTGCTCCAGGACCTACAACCAGTAAAAAATTGGGTAGAGAATTACTATGGTTTAGCCTCCTCCTTTGCTGAGTTGTCAGAGCTCATCTGCAAACCTGGGTCAATACATTATCTGTCCTTCCTTCAAAGTCCCTGCAGAGATAATACAAGCGATGTCATCCTTTTCTTACAAAGAGAAAAACAAAGGGCACACACTGTGTTTTTGTCTGATGTCAGCTGGGAAGTTGGTGACAGGGCTGGGAAACAAATTTTGCAGCCTAGATACAACTTCACCATCCTCATGACATGGTCCTTGCACTTCAATTAGAGGTGGCAGACAGCAGGTAAGAGGAATAAAAGCCACAGGGATTTCAATGGAAAAGCTCCCTCTCTTTATGTTTGGTCTTCAAGATTTTTGTGACAGTAAAGAACAACACTGAGGCAAAAATGCCTGGACCAGCAGGGCTGTGCTCCACGTGGATCTCTGTCAGTTTTGTAGGCATGAAGAGGTTTAGAAGAGTTTGAATATGGGACGGCAGGAAATGGGTCACAGGTTGGCACTGGAAGCTGCATGTCCACAAACCACTCAGCAACAGCCAGTTAAGAAATGCAGCTGGACAGCTGTTCTGGAGCTGTCCAAAACCAGTAATCTTGGCTAACTAAGGGAACAATAATCAAGTATCTTCCAAACATAATACATTTGGATGTAATGTGGGGTGGCAGACCAATGAAAAAAGAGCATGGTGTAGAAACAGATGTATAAAATAGGACCCTAGAGTGAGGAAGAAGGAACCATCGACATTAACATCACATTTTTCTGACAAAGAACTCCAAATGTTGAAAACACACTGAGACAAACCTCATTGGCTCCCACCAGAGAGAAGCCACCACCATCAAGATCCAGAAGAACAGTGGAAAGGGGAGCACAGGAGCAGGAAAAGGAGTGCCAACTGAGAAGTTTTAAGGTGCATTATTACTATTATTGAGGGCTTTTTTTCTTTACAGAAGTAGGCTTCCTTTTTGTGTTACAGTCAGATCTGAATGTTATTCTTGGATTACACTGTTAAGACTTCGATTATACTAGCAACGGATTCTTGGGTTTAAATACATATATAAAAATATATGTACATGTGCTATCATTTCCGTTGTGCCTATAAACAAGAACTTGCATGTAATATTTGATTTAAACCTCCTGCAGATGGAAGATTTTTCTGGAATTTAAATTTAGTCTGTTTGCTACAGTCGACTAATGCACTCAGCCCACAGGAAAATCCAAAGAGGTATTACATCACTAAAAGAAGAAAACTGGAAACTGGAAAGAATTTAAAGGGTAAACTTCAACTGCTCCTTTTGTTCAAAGAGGATTGAATAGAAAGTGTATTTCAGAGTGACCCCTGCACTTTCTCTGAAAAAAACCACTAGATCTAGGTGAACAAGAGCAAAAATCATCTGCATAAGAGCTTAAATGGAATAGTCCTCAGCCTTGTACAAATTGAAACATATGTCATTTAGCCAAAATAAATTCCCTAATACTCCTTAGTTATTTTGACATTTAAATCCCCTATCACATGCTTCTGAGAGTTCTTCTGTCTGGTGCTGAGAGGAGCCCAAGTATATTTGAGCAAGATATGCCAGGGTCTGCAGTGGGTTTTCCAGGACAAAAGTGACTTCTATAAAGATTTTGCTGTGTTGCATTTCAGTGACTGAGTAAGGGTCTATTTTCAAATAAAGGAGGCATAACTACGAGCACATCCAAACACCAAAATCCAAACACCAGTGCTTCATTTAAGATTGTTCTTCCACATCACCTCATGAGCAGGATATCCTTATTGCTTTGCAGGAGGCTCCCCCCTAACTAACAGCTCCCATCACAGATCTCCATGGTTCGTGAAGTCTGGTCGGGTTTCAGTGGTGTGTGAACTGACTGCAGTGAAGGCGGGGACTCAGGGCTGGTTCTTTTTTATTTTTCCCAACACCCTCTCTCCTTCTTGAACTGACTGCCGAGGAGGCAAGTGGCTGTGGGGGTAATTAGATCTGTTTGCTCTCCATCTTCCTTGCCGTTTCCCTGGCTGTGCGGCTGGTGCGGGATGCCGGCGGGGCAGGCTGCAGCGCTGTGATGTGAGGAGTGCCCGGGGATCGCTGTGCGTGCTGGGCCCGGCTCCGCTGCCCCGCTCCCCACAGAACGCAGCGAGACAGATGGCCCAGCCTCTCCCTCCACCCGAGCATTCCAACTGTGCACCCTGTCACTGCAGCTGCGTGTGGGAGCGGGGAGAGGCAGGAAACATAATGTTTGAGCTTATCAGAGAGACTCGGTCTGATAGCAGTTGAAATGGACAACATTTGTACACAGAATGAGCACGTACTTGCTACACTGCATGCATTAACCATGAGCTGGGGAGCAGGGGCATTCCAGTGGCTGCTAGATTTTGGCTCGCTCAGCTGGAGAGCTGCTTTGGCTCTTGCTTTTGAAGTATACGATGGCGGGCTGTGGTGCTTGGTGGCCAACAGAGCCAGGCAGCAGTTGAGTCACACTCGACCCTTGGCCCTGCTGCTGACTTGTGACTGTGACTTCCCACACACCTGGTCAAGACCATCCATTAGTCATCCAACTGCATCATTTTGGGGGGCTGTCTATGTGAAACCCCAGTTCTTGCTGTAGGGTATCCTACTTCTCACACACTGGACAGCCACTGCAGCAGAACCTGGACTTTTAAAATAAGCCTTTCTCTGTGTGCCACAATGTGCCACTTGTCAGCCAACTTTAGAGAGAATGAGCACTTGTCAGCACTCAGTGCCTTCCTGGCAGCTTGAGTGCATGTGTACATGTGCCCGGGAAGAGCTGCTAGGCAGTAGCTTACACTTCTCAAAAGAGAAGCCATGAGCTATCTCAGAAAGGTCTCCTTAAATCTCTAGGTAAATAAAGACTCTAATGTCTGTTATCTGACTTCACAGCCTTTCAGTTTCATTAAGTTAATAGCCTCCATCAAGGGGCCAGTCCGGATGCTTGCAGTTGATTTAAAATGTGTGAATTCATCAATCTTAAATTGCACTTCAAGCAAAGTCAGTGTACTACACCCTGGGGATGCATGGAAACCCTAATGCTCAATGCAGGACTTTGATACCAGCATAACCAGGGACCAGATAACCAGGGTCCTTTGTGCAATCCTTATCTGGGCTTTTTCAGCTGAGAACTTCCCTCGCTGTGCTGATTTGCCACATTTCCCTGGTAGACAGTGGGATGTTTTGTCTTTGCAGGCAACATGCTAAGCAGACAGTCATGGGGAGTTGTGCTTTGAGACTACTTAGGGAAGCACGAGCAGAGGTGGACAGGTCTAGAAGATGAGTCAGATAAACATTTTCTGAGTCAGCTTTTTATGTAGGCCTGTTCAAATTAGCTTTGTCTCTGACAAAGATAATGTTCTCTTCTCTCATCACATAAAGAAGGCTAAGGTATCTTTGTATTCTATACAGGCTTTGAGAAATTATTCTTGTAGAGATAGCAGTGTGACTCCTTGTCATAGGATTTGTATGGAGATGCAATTGTTGGGACGTTGGATGAGGGACAGCAAAGATCCTAGAGAAACCTTGGAAAAACTTTTACTCCTAGTTTAGCTAGACATACCAGCAACACAAACTACATGCCCTTTGGATAGGCTTAGGCTGATGTACTTTTAAATGTGGACCAGCAGGTGAGGCCTCAGCTAGCTTGTGGTGACACACAGACACTGACATCTTGTCAGTCAGGACATCACAAAAACAACTGGCATCACAAATCCATTTCTTAGCTCATGACAAGGACTTTTAGAAGACAAGCCAAGCTTATGTATGGATACATAGGGTAAAACATTAATTATAACTCACCCTACTTATTTCAGTTCAGTGAAGAGGATAGGTTTTTGCTGACAAACCTTGTCCTAACTTGACTGAGATTTAACATTTTTCACCTCTTCACTTGTGTATGTGTACATGTCCTTCTGACCTTCTCAGGATGATTGAGACCTAGAAGAGAGATCACTGCAATCTAGCAGAGGTCCTCCCTGTAGACACTGAGGCATTTTGGTACTTCTACTTGAAACTCATACTCCCACTATTAATACTAGGGTTATACAAGTAATCATTGTCTAGTCCAGATCCTTTCAGGATCGATCTCTTTTATAGAAATTTTCTGCCTTCAGTCCCACTTCACTGCATGGATTCAGAGGCTCAGCCTGGGTTTCTGGGCACACTGCAGAAAAAGTCAAACTGCAGACAGAGCAGAAGCTCTGGAGTGAATTCAGTCCTGGGTCCCTTGGGCTGTTGGTATTGTGTCTTTCAACAGAAGCAGTGAAACAAAATCTGAATTGGAAGAAGGAAGAGAGAGAGAAAGGGAGGGAAGGGATGATAGGCAGCTAATTCCATATCAATCCATGTGCAAAACTTATTATGTGAGCTCCAGACAGTTTCTGAAAATGTCCAGACAGAGAGGAAAGAGTGGTATGTGCCTGTGTTTTTACCCCAGCTCTTTCTGATTTGTTGTTTGCAATGATATAGTTTTTATTCTTGGATGCTTTTCCTCCTTGTGGAGTCCTTGGTATTGCCTGCATTTCATAGCAAGGTCCTCATCACATCAAGAATTCATAATCATCTAAAAATATTCAATAGGAATATAAAATATTTACATGTGAAAGACTGTAAGACAAAATGAATCACTTGTGTTACTCCTTTGGAAACTGTTCGCTTAGAGAGGGCATGAATTTTGCCAGGGCACGAGATAGTGTGATTCTGGATGAGTGCTGTGGGTGTGTTGTGGATGAGACCCCAGGGTGGTCCTTGCAGCTCCAGTCCTTGGCTGCTCTGTGGTGTGTGAGAGTGGCTGGGAGCCAGACCCAGTGTCTCTTCCAGGATGGGGCAGGCTCCAGGTGTCTTTGCACAGCGAGCCAGACCTTGTTCTGCTGAGCGCAAAGTAACAATATAAGACAGAAGGAGGCCAGGTGGCCAGGACTGATTCAGGTATCTGACACAACCCGTATTTGCCAGCCAGATTCTCACCTTTTTTAAAGTGCCTTGCTGATTCTTTTTCAGCATAGGTTCACTTCCAATATCCTTTATTTCTTTGCTGTATCTGGCCCAAGCATGTACCTTTCTCCTGCAGAGTGAAATCCCAACAGAGGCTGTCCCCAGTCTTAGTCTCTTTTCTAAGCTCTACTCATCCTCTGACTCTCTTGAGCCAGCCCTTTTCCTTTACAGGCTCCTCAAGACTGTTGCATCCTCTTGTAATCACCCTCCTTTTTGATAACCACATCTGGATGCTGCACTGTTGTCATGGCATGAGCTGGGAGGAATAAAATTACTTTGGCAAGTGACCCGAGGGCACGTCCACACTGCAGAATGCACTGCTGTGCTGAAGTGCTGAGTGAGCCCAGCAGCAGGGAGTGCCATGGAAACATTAGGTCGGGTCATGGGAGTGGTATAGCAATGCCAGCAGACTGCTCCCAGCAGGACCAGCTCCCTGGAGCCAGCACCACACAGTGAAACCCCGGTGCCTTTGACACCAAAGCAAAATCATGACGTGCAAGCCTGGAAATTTCCGCATGAGGTGCACTGCATGATGGACATACGCTCTGTAGTGCGAGAGCAGAAGATGCCCTCTGTTTTCAGGCACACAGTCTAGGATCTATCCATGTGTGCTATCACAGCAATAAATAAATCAGTTGTAATTCCCTGACTGAACACACTTGGTTACAGCTTGACACTGTCCAGCTAAGAACCTTTTATAAACCAAATGTATAGAATTAAATGGCAGGAACCCAAATGCTAATCAACTGGATCATTTCTGGGACAGTGGTCTTGGACATTTTATGTACTGGTAATGCTCTTTTGAAGCTAAGGATGTTCACAGTGCCTCTCTGGAGGACTCTATCTAGCACAGGTCTGTTCCAGTACAAGAACTGGTAGCGTGAAAGGAGTCTGATAAGAAAGGGTGTATGGTAATTGCTGCTGACTTATTTGCTGAATTATTTGTAAGTACATTATTTCAAAACAGAAAGAAAATGCATCTCTGTAAACTGGTCATCTCTAGTGTAGTTCCTGGTCCCACTCCCATTCATTACTAAATAGTGAGGGTGGTGAGGAAGCAGAACATGTTGCCCAGGGAAGCTGTGGATGCCCCAAGCCTGGAAGTGCTCAAGGCCAGGTTGGATGGGTCTCTGAGCAATCTGTTCTAGTGGAAGGTTGCCCATGACAGGGAGGTTGGAACTAGATGGTCTTTTGATCTTTAAGGTCCCTTCCAACCCAAGCCATTCTGTGAGTCTGTGACTGTACAAACAGAAACAGCTGTCACATTTCTTCTTATGAGGCTATGCAGGTTCCTGTTTTCATCTGTTGGTTTGACTTTGACAGAGAGAAGGACATATTCTGGAAGAAATACCCTCATGTTACAATATGGAGGCAATAAATCCTGTCAATATGCAAGGGAAGAAGGGGCTGGGAGGAGATTGGAATTCTCAGAAATTCATGCTATGTGGGATTTGAAGGACTCCTCTGTTCATACTGCACTGGTATGGCAGCAGTGTCCTGTCATGTACAAAGATCCATCAGTATTTGAATTTTACTCAGCCAGTCCCCAGGGAGGATTTAAGGGTTTGGTCTAGAAGGTAGGAGACTCATGTCACCCACTGTAAGCTTGGGCAAGTCACTTAATCCCCCTGTGCCCCAATTCTCTCTGTTTAAACAAATGCAAAGTTGCTATGATAAATTCTAAGAGTGATCTGCTGGTAAACAGGTGGTGATCATTCAGACAATATCTGTAGTGCATTAGCATCAGAGCAAGGAAAAGAACATTGTTTTTCAGGATGCTTCTAGGAGGAAAATCATTGTTCCACAGAAATCGCTATCTGATATTGTCTCAGCATCTTCCCTGCAGATTTCAAACTTCCTTTTTGCCCTTTCTCTAATGAAGTCTGGGAGCCTGGAAGATGCACATGCATATCTTCACACTCACACACACAGGGTTTTTTTCTACAGTGTCAGTAAAGAAGAGACTGTGCAGCAAAATGGAAAAGACCTAGGGATTTATATTTAAGAGCAGGAGGAGAATAGGGCTGGTGGAAATCACTCAAGAATATATTATAATGAACAATCCTGTGTTGACAGAGGGATGAACTAGGTGACCTAATAAAAACTGTTGTTACAGATTTTTTCACTTCTGTCACATAATAGAGGACTTCAGTCTCCAGAGCTGTCAATCCAACAGCTTTCACTGGCAGAAGTACTCACTCAAAAATAATCCTGGTGAAAGGAGAGAACCTCAGTTAACTGCTTGCCTGGGGCAGATAGAATGCAGCCAGGAGGCTTGTTCGGCAAGTAATTATAAATGCACTTTTGCTGCCCAGGTGCAGGAAGCACAGCTTAAGCTTTTACTCATTAACATCATTAAAATTTCCATTTCAGCTGTTGCTCTGGCATTGACAGTGTTTGCAAAATTGTGACTAGGTCAAGTCAAAATTGGCAGTGAGGCTGATGCTGGGCACCATGAGTGCAATTGCTTAAAAGAGCCAAAAAACCACCGATAGAAATGTTAAATGATTCAACTGTACCTCCATGCACTTTAAATGACAGGAAGGTTGGCCTTGGTGACAGAAAGAAATAGAGGAAAAGAAGGTTCAAGAACACAGGAAATGCCATGTCTGATCTGGGCAATTATTCATTTTTTTTGTATTTTATCTTTGATGTTGATGGGTACCAGAAGTTACAAAGGAAGGCTCACAGAATCTCATGCTGAACAGTTAAGGATAACCATTGCTTAGGGAAATAGCTTCCCCAGCACTCTCATTAGTGGTTGGCTGACACGCTGTAGTGTAAAGCTGTGAAGCTTTTATATTCAGCATTTGTATCTTAACTTCTTCTATTGTAAATCTGGAAAATTTCAATATCTACAAATATCTTTTACTTATTTGAATCCTTCCATGCCCTACACCTCAGAGATATGTTATAGAAGAGATTTCCACAGGTGAATGAGGATGCCTGAGGAAAAGTATTCCCTTTGATGGAATACTTTCCCTATCTCTCAGTTTAATGAGATGTGCCTTTGGTGCTAGAGTGTGAAAGACAAGGTAAATAGGAACATTGAATTTTCTTTTCTACATAATTTATTCTAACTGTTTTGAATGCCTATTTTATTCACATGATTTCTAAAATAAATACACCTGCCATTTAATTTGCTTCCTACATGGAACTCCTGCTATTCCTTGAAACAATTGTGTTGACTATTTCTGGACCCTGTTGATTTCTGCTAAAATTTTCTTTGAATACAGAACTGAACACAGCATTCTGGACATAATGCTCTTTCATACTGATCTCCATACACCATTTTTAGGAAGAAACTCCATCCTATTCCCTATGCATGCCCCAAAAATGGAGAGCACTGTTTGACCCTGGAGGAGCACGGTGCTACAAGGATGTAGACTGCAGCCTCGGAGGACTTCAGATCTCTCTGATTTTGAACCAGGAATAGATATGGATACTTTAAATTAATCCTTCCAACATGCATTTGTTACCAGGAAACTTTTCACTGTTATAGGGTTGACTACTCACCTCTTTTCTCTAGGTTTGACAAAGAATATTTACCATCTGCAAGTATCTTCACCTTACTGACTTTGCCATTACCACATTGTCCATTAATCTACAAATCAACAGAGATATTTCTAGGAGAGAGATGTACGCTGCTACTAGTATTTTTCTGCATTGGAAATGGCAGACTAAATGCTAAATTACGTAGTTGTTTTTTTGGATGCTTAGCCAGCTTGTCTATTTGCCACTGCATGATGTTCTCATTAATAGAGTACCTGATTGCCTACTCTCTTGTTTGGATCCTGTCAAGAACGCTTTGAAAATCCAAGTGAAAACAGGCAGACAATTTTCATTTATCCCATGTTTGCTGACACGCTTAAAGAGTGCTAATAGATTGAAGTGGTTTTGCAAATGCCCTTCCAGAGTCCCTGTTATATCTGCAACTTTCAGATATTTTGTCATTTCACTCTTGTTTTCATCACAGGTAACTAACACTTCCTGCTCTGCTTTCCCAAACACCTATTGCAGAGGGCTGCTGCAACATCTGCCAACCCCTGATTTTCCTTAGAGCTGATATCAGCCAGGCTGCATACTTTCTGCAGCAACTTAGCAGTTTACTTCTTAAATTCATTCAGACCACTGGATGTACTGCATGACTTTCATCAAATTGCTTAACTATTCTGTCTTGCTCTTTCCCCTCCTTCCTCTTTGAATAACAAGGCACAAGCAGTTATCTCCCTCACAGTGGGTTGGAGAAAGTTGCATCATTCATTTTTGTAAAGTTCTTTCAGTTCTTCAGAAGGAAGTTGCTACTATAGTGCAAAGTACTATTATTCAAGAACTCACACACTATTCCTAAAAATATGTATTTATGTATACATATTGGAAAATTTCAGTCCACCTTTAAAAATGTGTGTGAGTTCTATATGAAATGATTCTGTGATCTGTTTCCAATGCATTCACATGATACTATGCTTAGGAAAGAATTGCCTCTATTTGGATGGATGCTCTAGATTAATTGTTTTATCCTATCCTCTCCCTGCAAACATCCCTTACATATTAATATGTAATAACAAAGCGATTATGATCCCAGGCCAACAGCAACCTCTGGTTTCAATTTTTTTTTCATATAATCTTTTCCTGTTGTTTGGGGGGGTTTTTGTTTGGCTTTTTTTCTTTTAATTCCATTTTTAACGCCTTTCCTTTCCTTTTCTGTTATTTTCTGCTTCTGGATAGATTATGCAATTTCCCCCCTGAATTTCTAGTGAAGATAAAACAAGAATATGATTTTTGCATTTGCTTATGCACTCTCACAACAGCATCTATGACGGTGTTCAGGGAACAGGGTTTACTCTGCCACTGTACACACTGGTTCCTGAAAGTTACTCTACCCCTAATCAACATCCCTCTTGCAGAACCTCCTCACATTACTCTTCTGTTGCTAATGGCATGTTCCAATAATCTCTCCTTTGTGTTTACACACTGCCAAACAACTACTTTTTAACCCCAGGAGAAATTTCTTTTGTGTTGTCGTCTCTACCTCTCTGATAATCACTGTGGCAATTTTTGCTGAGAAACCTTCTTGCTATGTATTAGAGACACTGATGACCATCAGGTCAGATTCCTGAAAACATACAGCTCATTAATCTGATGAATAGGCTAGTTGCCATCCTCTGAGTCTCAGACAGATGTCCAGTCAGTGCAAGATGATTTTCCATCCAGCTACACCCATCTCTGGGGCTTCTTCCAGAAGCCATTTCTCAGCTGATGGCTCTACTGGCTTGTTTGCCCTGAAGTCTGCCCACTCTCTCTGGGCTATTGCCCCCAGCAACCACCATTAACTGTGATTAACAAATTGTATTGGCCCTGTTTCATCGCACAGCACTGCCCAAGACCAGACTGCAGTTTAAGGAATTTGTTCCACTCTCAAGGCTTAGCCTGGCCCTTGCTCTACAATAGTTTTTTCCTCCAGTGCTGTGCAGCAACTTTCTAGCCACATGTTTTTTCCTCTTTCTTGAGAGGGGACATTGCAGCTGTTGCACTGAGGGCTTGTTGATGTGCTCAGATGCTCTGGGTTGGCTGCAGGGAGACCCTCTGCTCCTGAGGTGCCCCTGCCACATGCTCTCCTCCTCACATCCAGTCAAGCAACACAATCCTCAGGGACTGGCCAGCATTAGGTCAGCAGTTGCCTTTTATAGCTTTTTGGTGGTAACAATGATATCTTCATCCAAGCTCCTTGAAGAAATGTTTTTTGATCCACCCACCCCTCTCACAAGTGGGATAGACGAAAGCAGGGAAAGCCAGGTGTCTGTGCCACCACAAGGCAATTTGTGAACTGTATTTTGTCTGTTTACTTGAAAGCACAAATTCGTCACTTGTGTGAGTAATTTACTGCTAAATATGAGCTTACAATCTGCAGATAGAAAAATCAGAGCCAATGAGCATTTTCAGAGGAAAAGGAAAATTACTCCAAGTAGAATGTAATTATGCACTTAGCTGGGACTTGCTCCTGAGCCTTTGTAGAACGTTGGTTTTCAACTTGAGCAAGTTTACATGTAATTGCATTAACATGTATTTGGGAAGGGAGGGTAGCATATGCCAGAGAGAGCAAAAACCCAGAAGACTAATGGCAGAAACCCCAGAAAGATGGAACCCAAGGTGGTAAGCTGCTAGAATTTCCTTTTCAAAGCCCAGCAGGGTGGTAATTCTTGGTTGAGACTGAGCACAACTGTGCACCACTGCTGTACATCCTGCAACCCATTCACCTTTTGCTATTCCAGCTCTTAACTCCTCATTGCACAAGTCTTCCCCCTCCTCTGGCCCATGTCCCAGCCTGCTTCTTCCCATCCCACGCTCATGAATGCACTCTGCTAAGCTCAGCCCCATATATTGTACCTAGCCGGTGGACACAAACAACGGAAAGCAAGACCTTGTTTTCATTCCTGCATTCATTTAGTGCAGCACCGAGCTGGGGTCATCAGAGCAGACAGACCAGAGAGCTAATCTCCTGCAGCACACAGCTGTGCAGTCAGCAGCTGGACTTTGTTAATGCCCTGCACTACAGCTTTGTTTTGTGTCTCCTTTTCAGGAAGAAGAGAATCCAAAATATTTCAGTGAATTAAGTCACACACCTACTGAGTTAATAGTCTAAGGGCAAAGAAGTGGGAGGCAGAAAGGTAAGAGATGTTGTCAGCTGAGATTTGAAATGGGATGAAGAGTCAGTGAGGCAGGGAGCCACAGGAAGGAAAATGTTAAATACTTAATTGAATTTGTGTGAGTGATTCCTTAATGATAAACTGGGGATACTTAAAGCAGAGAAGTTAGAGATGGAAAAGACTTACTAGGTCCTCTACCCCCATAAAACTATTCAGATAAAATAACAGTCTTTCCTGCTCACACATAGCCCCACTCTCATTCATTATTGCTCATTCTCCACTTTGCCTACATATACAAATATCCTAGATTTCACTTGCATTTCAAACCTAACAGAAATATTTTCAGAAGCTTTTATTATTTATGATTTTTCTTTAAATGAAGATAATGTTGTGCAGAATTAATTAGCATCCTTGGAGACGGGTGTTCTTTGCTTATTCCTGCTACCAGAGCAGAAGCAACATGTATCTGTGCCTCCTTGGCTGTTTGTCCCTTCTGCTGCAAAACAGCTTTCTCCGGATGTGGAGTGGAGACTGAACTGAGCAAGAGCCCTGAGGCTGCCTGTTGAGATCCCTGGCTTGGCAGGCATCTCAGTGCCAAACAGGGCTTCTGTTTTTGCTACGCAGACATTTATCTACCTGGAAATGGGCAGACAACCCAGACAAAAATCATTAGGCACAGGCCTCCAAGAGCCATAAAATAATCAGGATTAAGGCTTCCTGCTGAGTCAGTCACAGGAATGTTTTCTGGGCACCAGAGCTCTGTTGTTACACAGGGATCGTCATCCCATGACCCACGTAGAGTTCTTGCTCGTGGCTCCAGCCACCCAGAGAAATCTGGTTAACTTTTGCAGAGGTTTTATCTGGGAGCCTGTGGGAAGGGCTGTGCCAATTCTCCTGGGCATCTTTTATGAGACAGAGTCTGTGTGGGAGGCTCTGGGTCTGCACAGCAGAGCACATATGTTTGGGCACTTAGCAGAACCTACCGGGATATTTTTGTTTTTCCCAAGACAATTATCAGCCTCTGGATAAAGCGTCATCTGTCAGGTTTCACTATTTCATTTCAGAAATATGAATGACTTAAACAGTTCTTCTTCCCACTCATCAGAAGGGTAGCTTGGAACAATGCCAGCTTCACTGGGGACAAGCTAACACAATAAGCTAATTTTTCATTAACGATGGTCTGAAATTTTTAATGAATTGGCTTCATTCATGTTCACTCTGTTTTACCTTCCATTTGTACCTGCACAGGATAAGTGGGGTGAGCTACCAGGTCTACCTGGGCAAGAAGAAATTTTAAGCAATTATTGCAGAAAAATGATGAGATGTTAAATTTAGATTCATAGAAAAAGTACTTCAGGAACTAGTCTGAGATCAGAAGCCCACTGGGAAATGACCTCCCCATCCAAACCTGTTTCCATTTTCTGCAGTGTCTCCTTTCAAAAAACTGGCCACGCAAGGGGAACCATGGACCAGATATATTCCAGTAAGTTCAAACTCTAACTGCATTTGTGAAAAGAACAATCTCCCCATTAATAGCCTGAAAGAAAGGACAAATTAATTGAATGAATGATTGATTATGAATTATTGTGCCAGTCCTTCAGGTCTCCAAATGCAGTGTGAGTCCTTTCTAACCCAATGTCCTCATCAAATCTTCTCCTCTTTAAAAAGCTGTTGTATTATTTGCCTAAATCCACGTGATGAAATAAACGTGTTGGTTATGGAGTTGTTCCATCTCCCTTTCCTTCTGCTGAAAATATTATTTAACTTTAGGGTGACAGTTATATAATTTAACCCATGTGTTTCATTATTAATGAATTTTAACATGAAATATGTAGGCTTTTTCCCTATTCTGCCATATAGAACAGTGGCCATAATTATGTCAGACAGAAATTTTTTCTCATATATTTTTATGAAGTACCTGTTAGAAACTGTCTTCCATGGTGCTGACAGAGGAAGTTTAAATGCATGAGTTATTCTGCCTCCTTATTTTTAGCCTTGTTGTTGGCCATTTTCGATAACAGACCTTTCCGGTGCCTTATGGCCTGTTGGCTTGAGTCCTACTGCCTTTTCTGGGGTGATGGATCTCTGCCCCTGCAAGTAATTCTGATAAAATCAACAGGCACAATAGTGAAAGTGAGTTTGGCTGGACCCTTTCCTGAGTTCCCTCATGAGTTTTCTCATTTGAGACAAGGCTATGGTCCATGTTTTATATGTCTGAAATGGAGCATGGGAAAATAATATGCCCACTTGCAGTGCTGGCAACAGCACCTAGGATTTCTTGTGACCAGGCCCCCTCTTCTCATGAGACTACCCTCCTTTTCACAGCTGTCAGTCCCCCCAGGACCTGGAACTTCCCCCACTGATTGTCCCTTCCACCCCTGGTGCCAGTGTGCTGCCATGGTCTTTTCCCCTGCTTTCTAATGTGATTATTCTCACTCCTGTTTGCACACACAGATGGAGCTCAATGGATCCCTAATAGCATCATTTACTTAATTAACATGCAATTAGCTTAATGAATATTTTAACCTCATTATGCAGTTACTCATTTTTATCTGTTGTGAGTAAGTCTAGTGCCCAGCTCTGGACTGTTTATAAGGACAAGCCGAATTAGTCCAATTCTCCAATTATGTTCAAGGGGCCTCTTCACATAGTCCTTTCTCCCTCCCTTTACATGTCACATCTATGATGGAAGGATTGGTGTTTATGGAAGCAGAACATGTCTTTTTCTTCATCTTCCCCTGAAGAAATTTCCTTAGAGATGAGACAGAAGCAGAGGTTGGTGATATTGAATCCTTGTGGGTGGGTACATGATGTTTCTGCTGACTTGGTCAGGATGAAAGCTCTACCTATGGGACAGGCTTTCCTGGCAGAGACATCTCCCAGCTGTGTGTCTTTCCTGTTTTCAGCCTGCTGTATGGTGTAGTGCTGTGGTGCTCAGTTCACAGTTGGCAAATGCCCTTCTCCATCACGTTCCCCACACTCAGGATTTGTACCTTGGCAGAAGCATTATCCCATGCAGTCATGGGATGGTTTTCTGTCAGGCCACTGACCAGCATGTGGAAAAGTGTCTGAGGCTAGCAAGGAAAACACAGTCCTTTGGGCTCAGACAAGGGAGGAGATAGACTCTTGCCCAGAAGTTCTGCAGCAGGAATTGAGCAAGGAAGGGTGTCTGCCTTACCTCAAGTGATCTTGTGGTACATTTCACCCTCTTCTTCCAGGCAGGTATCTTGGCAAAGCTTGACAGGAGCCTGCCGTAGTGTGAAGTTCCCATCACTTCCTTCTGCAGGCAATCAGTTTGTAACTGCAGCAAGGGGTGAGGGAAAACAAGTGTGGGTGGGGAAAGAAAATTTGCTTAAGAGTGACCTTTTTAGTTGACTGCAAAGTAATATGAAAAAGAGACTTGCTCAGTCTTACTCAATGGGCAGAACAAAATCCTAATAGATGATGTCGTAATTTTCTAACTGGGGCATGTGTGAGGGAAGATCTCACTCCCACCATCTTCTGGGAAGAAAACAAAACACATCTCTGTGTTCACTTGTTTGCTGCTGTCGTCTCAGCAGCCTCCTCACTGACCCTTCCTTCTTGTTATCACCTGGGGAAGGCAGCCATGCTTCCTACCCCATGGAGGCCTGGGGAAGCAGGCTGGGAAGTCATTTGGTCTCAGTGGGAATCCACACAGAAAGAGAGGAATAGACTTCAAAGATCTTAACAAAAAGAAAATATCTCTGGGAAAATGCCATTGGAAAGTTAAGAAAGCACTGAGCACTATTTCCTTCAGGCTATGCTTTTTTGTTGTTTTGAGTCAGCAAGGTTAACCAGAGAAATAGAGCAGAAAGTTGAGATTATTGGGAACAGCTACAGTTAGGTTTTCAAAGCCTTCCCACATACTTTAAAGAAAAACAACAAGCTTTATTTAAGCAATGCATACTCCTCCCTTCTTAACCAAAAACTGGCTGTGCAGAGAAGAAGAGAAATTAAATACTAAGGGGGTGATAGCAGAGAACAAGAATAGAAATAATGAGGGATGTCTTAATGAGCTCCTCCACAACGCCAAGGGTCCTGTCCATCAGGGCTGTCATGTGTCCTTGAGGCTGCATCTTTGACAGGATTCACCTTCCTGCCAAGGCAGGCCCTGAGCTCTCAGTCAGCTCTTTCCATCTCTGACTCGGCATGTCATGTTCGAATTCTGTCGAGGTATCACCAGGCTCCTGTCCTCACAGAGCAGCAGCCGTGTTCAATGAGGTAATGAGCTGAGAAGATTTGTGGGTGTGCATATTGCAGCTGGGTCAGCCCATGCAATCCATGTAAAGAGCACTAAGTCTGCATTATTTGTCTTAATCTGGTGCTCTTACAGAAGCAGCTGTTACTGGGCCTGAATATTTTATCAACAGGACAAACACAGCTACAACAGGCATCCATCCCCAAGTCAAGTGGACAGACTCCTGTTGCTCAGTGCTGTGATTGCTGAAGCCTAAGAATAGGGTTAATATTTGTTTGTCCTCATCCTTTGGCTTGACTGAAGCAGCCTTGTGTTGCAGGATTGATTCAGTCCCCACTTCATCCTGTAGCTATTGTGAATAGTTCCCTGTTCTTTCCCAGAATTAGGGAGGGGAAGGCACTCTGTACCCTCACTCAAGGTGAAAGAAAATTATCTTTCCAGAGACAGAAGAGGTAAGTGATTAGATTCATGTGTTGCAAAACTTGAAGACCACGATCTCTGCTTGTCATTGATTCCTACATGGGGCTTCCCAAAATATTCCTATTAATGTGGTGTGCCTGAGACAAACTCTCAGTCAGGGTAAGTCTTCTACTGATGTGTTCTACTAGTGTTCTACTGAAGTAGAACAGTCAAGTCACTGACTCCAGTGGCCTTGAGACACTTTAGTTCCAGGCAAATATTTTTAAATTAAGACACAAGGCAAGACATCCTGCTACAGTCAGGAAAGGGACCCAAGCGTGTTACTGCTGGAGACAGGGCTGTATCCTGGCAATATTTGTGCATGTGCCAAAGGAAGCAAATACCTCCACTCCTCTAAGTCAAGAGAGTAAAAGCCTTCATTTTGGGTGTGAAGATCCCACCATGCAAACTGTTTCACCATCCTTGGGTGTGACTCCAGAACCAGCTAGGTGCTGGAACCCTTTGTGCATATAGCACACATGAATCTGACCCAACAGACTTGCTCTACAAGTTTAAGCCTTTTTAAGTGATTTTAAGTTGTCTTTGTAGAAAGTTCACTGGGATTCCATATTCATAGCTCTGCTATACATCAGCTGGCAGGCTCAGAAGATGCTGAGGGCTGGCATCCTCACTGCTAGCCCTGGCTGGGGAAAGCTGGCAGAGCCCTGTGTGAGAAGCTGTTCTTCTCCCACCCCCTTGATAGAGAGATGATGAGATGATTTTATTCACCAGGGTTGTCAATCTAACACCTTTCAGCAGCAGGAATTCTGTTTAGAATAAAACAATAGACCCAAAATTCATAATCAGATGCAAATTATGTACCAGTATGCAGAAGATAAAGATAAGATTTGCATAAAATGTTTGTGTGACAGCAGCTAAGTATCCCTAATTTTTTCCCAGGAGGTATCAAAGAACAGAAAACAGTAATTCCTCACCCAGCTCATCTTCTCTCTTTTACCACAGCTTTCAGCCTGCATTCCTGTATTAGTAGGTAGACACTTTTATCAGAGAGGTGCCTCTTTCCATCCTACCTGCTGAAGGGAGCAGCCTGCTGCAAGGAAACTCAGGTCAGGCTTGGTGGCAGAGATTGTTTCTTTCTTTCCTCAGGAATCTCTCTTCCAGAAGGGGAAGCCATTAGCTAAGAAGGTGAAACGAATTTTCAACTGCTCTTCTGTATTTACAGAGCTTGTTCAACAACTGCTCTCTGTGGAGCTTAAAATAGTCTTTTGAGGATAGGAAACATCTCAGCTTCAATCCAACATCTATGTCTTCTGTTAAAAAAAGCAATCCAGGGTGCCAGTGCTGGCACAGTTTCTCTTTTGCAAGCAGGCAAGAGCTTCTCGCACTGTGGCTGCTCTGGATGTGTACCTTGGCCAGTCTCCAGCTCAAAACACTGTCCTTCTGCTTCCACTGTTTTGTTGGAGTTTTGGGCCAGCATTGCTCAGGGGCTGTGGTGTCTCCCAGAGCCAAAGGGGACTATTTACCAGTGCTAACAAGTAACCTACAGGTTTAAGTGTGTTAGCAAAATCCTGATGCTCTGCAGTGTGGCCTCTGTGCATCCTTGGGTGCGGGTCTTCCAAGGAGTACAAGCAAGGTGACTTCAATGTGGGTGTCCTCACTGGCTCCTTCTCTGCATCTCAGCATCAGCTGAGGACTTTTGGTTCACCACTGGGAGGATGCCAATGTCACCCTTGCTTGGAGACTGTAGAGATCCCTCCTGCATGATATCAGCCAGCCACACTGTGCTGGTCAGGGTTGGCCACATCTTGGGCACTGGGAAAATTAAGTGCAAGGGAAAGGGTGTCCTTAGGATGTAGGGCCTGAGCAACTTTTTTCAAACCCTGAAGCAGTGTCACACAAACGAAAAGGAAAAACTGGGGTTCTCCAGAGATGCCTGTACACACACGAGTCTGACTCATCTGTGGCTGCCCAGGGGCCCTTCTGTCAGATGGAAAAGAGCTGAGCTGTGGCAGTTGCAGCAGCGGCTGCAGCAGCAGCAGTGCCCTATTCTCGTAATTCATCGCCATCTGCTCCTCCCAGTCAGAATCTATAGCTATTTCCCCCCACCAGACAGTTAAAAACATGCCTTGATTTTTTTGTCTTCCATGCAGTATTTCATTTATGATAGTTCTGGACCAATCTTAATTACAGTTTACCAAGGAAATTGTAGAGCAGTCCCACCTTCTCCAGGTCTAGTTCCACATATTAGCTATTTTCTTCCAACAGTTATAGATTTGCATAGATGTAGCCGCTCTCTTCCCCTCCCTTTCATTTTTTTTCTTTCTCTCTCTCCCACTGGATGTGTGTATATATGTGAACCAGGGAAAGAAATAAAAAAGCTGATGCTTGAAACAGATTAGTTTGCATTACACAGCTGACTGGCTCTCTCTTCTTAGCGGAGGCTGGATACTGAGAATTCAGTATTTCCCCTTTGATTGATTGTCTCTGTGTCTTGGGAGATTAGAATTTGGCATTTGAGTCACTCATGACAAGTCTAAAAGTAACAAAAATGCACCTGTGACATAAAATCTGGCCCAAGAAAACTTATCCTTTCCTTCCTTGGCTTCATAAATGTGTCTCTTTCATTTGCATTGCTGTTTACTTATTTAAGACAGACAGGGATTGTGGCATTTTTCATCACAAAGCATTTGATAAAGTACTTTACAAGAGGTAATACAGTGGTTGCCCA
The DNA here is from genome assembly GCA_024734555.1 of Trochalopteron elliotii. Classification (NCBI taxonomy): domain Eukaryota; kingdom Metazoa; phylum Chordata; class Aves; order Passeriformes; family Leiothrichidae; genus Trochalopteron; species Trochalopteron elliotii. The sequence continues at coordinate 4,312,972 of JANPWX010000045.1, forward strand.
GGATGGACAGTGTGCCCAAGACTACAAAACTTCCATTAACTGACACTGTCTTCCAACAACTCCACTGACAATTATTTTGTATTCTTTCTGCCATACAAAATATTTTTAGATTGGTATTAACCTCTCTGTGCTTGTGTGGGTGGATGCATGTGTGTGTGTATATTATTACCCTTGGTACTAACAACTGCAAAATATACCTGCTCCATTCACTTTATAAACAAGCAGAATGTACTGAACATCAGTGGGTTCTGTGCTGAGCACAGGACAGGCTCTGTACCTATGAGGAATGAGGAATCCCAGCTATGAGGAACGTGTAATCATGCACTCATGTTGTTGCTTTTAAAATGTAAGAATGAGGTTACATCTGTTTCTCTTTTAAAGGCCCATTTCAGTTCCTCTACAATTTTGTCTTGTGAAATTTGTTTGGCTTGAAAAAGACCAGGCTGGCTCTGAAAACAAGCAAGAATGAATATTTGTGCAACATCTGAAGGAGCGCTTATCAAACAATATTGGAACAGTAGTTTATTAAAGATTTAACCCCTTTGACATTTTCATTTTTGTTTACTGTTTGTTCACATCCTGCTAGCTCAAGAATATACTGTTTATTGTCCTTCAGATTTTCTGTGTCATTAATTCTGGCTGGAGGCTCCAGCAACAGCTGTATTTGAAGAAACTAGATTATAATTGAGAGAAATTATTAATGATTTTGTTGATGCCCGCTTACTTTCTTATTGATTTCACTGGAAATCATCAGCTTGACAGTATTCCCATGGAGCTCAAATGGAAAGGGGCCATATGTGTGACTGTCATGATCTCCTGGAGTTTAGCTCTGTGTGCCAAGGGCACAGAAGTCCTCTCCTGCTTGGGGTGAGCAAGCCATCCCCATTCCCATTCCTGTGCCATCCCTGGCACAGTGAGATCACATCATGTGTACTGAGTGCAGTTTGCGGGGCAGAAGAATTTGTTTGCTACAAGATAGCCCAGTTATCTGCATCCTTCCTGATAACCCATCCCAGTTATCATCCATCCCTTGAAGTGGGAGGCTCCATTTGCAGCTATAAGATAATGATTCCAGACTCAGCGTTGCAGATACGAGATTCTCAACCTTATTACAGACAGGGCTGGTTTCAAGCATGGGCAAAGCTGTTGGCTGCCAAAGGCAGGAGCCTGCCAGGGGCTACCAGCAGCCTAGTTTGCTTGGCTGGAAGTGGTGGGGATGGCTGTAGCTGCAGCAGGCATGAGCCCACTGTCCAGCCTTTCCCCTTCAAGCTGCGTGCTATAAAGAGGATAAAAAAGAACAAGAACATCCAGGGAGAGACCAACTCTGCTGCTTCCACAGAGATGACTTGCTTGCCCAAGGATGAAGTGAAAATATTTGGGCTGCAAAATTAAATTTTACCTACCCTGCTGATAAGCCTTGAGCCAACTCTAATTAAAGAGGTATCTTCACCTTCTTCTATTTTGACTACAAAGAGAGGTTTACTGAAAGGTTGATTCTGATCCCTGTTAAGGAAAAAGTAAAGGAAAAAGACAGCAAAATTCTTCTTGCTTCAAGATTTTAGAGTTAAGTCTTACTGACAATACAATATTTTCTAAAAGTGTTACTTGAGGAGGAATATTTTGAATCTAAAATCATTTCTATTACCTCCACTGCAATATATTTGCCACTTTTTTGTGAGCCTCCCTGAGTCCAACATAAACACATTATCCTGCAAAATCTTAAATAAAGGTAGTTTAGACATTGCTTCCACAAGAGGCAATTTGCTAAATCAGGGATGATAAATGTAGAACTGCAGCTTGAAAATGAAATGTGATCCTCTAGCCAGACAAACAAGAGGGAAAGATGTGCTCATATGAGAAATTTTTATTGGTAATTTCTTGATTAACCAATGCTCATTTTCCAGAGAGAAAGGCATCTATTTGTTCCTATAAAATATTTTTTCTCAGGCATCTTTTATCAATATGTCTGCTGTTTTCAGGAACTCAGAGGTACGTGGGGAATACAGAAGAGTATTTAACATGAGACACCTCACACAGGACGTTTGGAGCGGGGATGAGCTCATCCCCTGTCAGCTACAATGACCCAACTCCATGTTACTTCCAAGACCAGGTGTGCCAAGGGCAGCTGGACTGGATCTTCAGACACAAGGAAACACTTTTCACCTCATTCTTCCCTGACTCGCCCTTCAAATCAGCCCTTCCAGCTCTACTGGCTTCATTGCAAGGGCAGGACTGCAAGGGAATTAAGGCACGGTGTGAGGCAAGTGAGGGGGTGCACAAAGGTGGGAGAGAGAAAAACAAGGATTAGCTGGGCAGAAAGAAGGGGCAGAACTGCCAGGCCATGGGGACCCTGCCCCCCCTTCCCCCAACAAGCCTCTCCTTGCCATAGCCATGGCCCAGGACCACATTCCAGCCCAATCAGGGGCCACCAGTCCCTGCCCCAGCAAGCAGTGCCTTCTCCATTCCAGCTTTCCCCAAGCTTCAGTTGTCTACTTGCTCCCAGCATCTTTCCAGCAGTCCATGCTTCTCCTCCAGTGTTTCAAGCTGTCCCAGTGTCCCTCTTTCATCCCTCCCCCAGGCCATTTTCCAGCCCCACCTTTCTCTGTCCACCCCATTAACTCCTGAGTCAGTGCTGCCTGACTCCCCACTAGCTCCTCCCTCTCATCTGGATCTTCCTGGTTCCTCCAGACCTCCCTGAAGGTGGGTGGAGAGGTGCTACTTGTCTCTCTCATTCTTCAGGCCAAAAACCAGGAAAAATCAGAGAGGGAAAATCAGAGACGTCTATTTCTCAGTGCCAGCATCACATGCCATTAAACCTTCTAGCAAGTCAGATATTGTGGTCTACCTGCAAATCTGAGGCCTCCTGAAGAACTTTAAATCTGATCCCAAATGGGCTTTGTTCCTTCAGAAGAATGATTTGTACATCCTGATGGAATAAGGCACTGCTCAGTGTGAAATAGAAATGAATGGTTTATTATTGGCTTATCAGAAATCAGTCCTGGAAGTTGTTCCTCACAATACACTTTGATTAGAACAGGAGATCAGACCAGCAGTGTTTCCTTCTGTCTCTGTAATCTGAATGATTTGGTCCACCTGAAAATTATACTATTTCCCACTAATTTCACTGATTGACATAGCTAATAGGGAAGTCAGTTGCTGCTGCCCAAAACACGTGACTGATCTGCCTGGGGAGGTTTGGATGCAGGGCCTGGTACAGCAAGGAGAAGCACCTCACCTTTCAGTGGAGGGCAGCCACCTGGGGAGCTGCAGGGGCAAACTTCTTTGGAAACCCACAGGGGGAATGTGCAACACTTCAGACATGACTTGATATGCCTTAAAACACTGCAGTGACTGGTGAGCCCCTAGAGGGAGGTTGCAACAGAGGGGATTATGTTTTCAAGCGTTCAAGGAAAGGGCCACCTAAACAGTAGGTAAGTCAAGACCTATCTTGGCTCCAGTGGCCCTGTATCTGGCTTTACCTTAGGCCAACACTCCATATCATAGTCCTCCCCATCTATGAGGTACCAAGCAATGGTGTGGGGAAAAGCTGGTTGCTCCCAACATCTTCAAGGGTCGGTACAAAATCACCCTTGTGCCCAGCACATCACTCTGGAAGCAGCTACAGCAACAGCCAGCAAAATCCCTGACTTTAGTTTCAGGCTAGCATGATTAGCTCTTTTTCTTTTTTCTGAGGACTAGATGTAGCTGAGAAATCAATCAAACTTCAACCTCTGCCAGCCTATGAAGGGTGGAGAAGGTGGAGGTTCCCAGCAGGTTGTATGATCTGTCTTTTTTCTGGTCTGAAAGTCAGAAGAGGAGAAATATCTTTGTTCCACATTCCTGCTAACTTTCTTGGCATAATGAGCTAGCCAGCTAATAAGCAAGTAATTATACATTGGAATACACAGTTCAGTGGCAATGCTGTCTGTCTGCAGCCATGCTGAGAAATGAGGCAAGAAAGTACTCTCCTCTAGCTCTGCTGCTCTCTCTGCCTCGCTGTCTGAGTTTGGGTGAGTCACACCTTGGCTCTGTGTTTCAGCCCCCTCTTCACACAGAGGAATGCTCCTTCATGCTCACTTTTGATCGGAGTTGCAACTCCTGGCTGAGACAGCCATGCCAGCAGAAGCCCTCTGTGTGAGTGCAAGTTCACTTGTGTTGATTGGAAGCAGTGAGATGGGTGATCCTGGCAAGAGCAGCTCTGCTGGTAAACTGCTTCCCCAGGAGCAGTGTTTCAATGCTACACAGAACTCACACACCTGTCTTGTGTCCACAGGCAGCCCCAGCCCCAGCTTCTCTAAAATGATCAGAGCAACTTCAATGAAAAATATGTTGGTAAAGGATGTTGTTTTTTCTATAATTTCCTCCCAGTAGGGTTTTTCTGTTAATTTCTTGTGTGTAGCATCTAGTGTTACTTAGTTTCACAGTAATGGTTCTTCTAACTCTGAATTGCTGTACAATTGTGTTATAAACATGTTAAGTTCAAACAGGGTATTTCACCATGGATCTACTAAAATGGATCAATTTACAGAGGAAAAACAAGGATGCTGCTGTGCCTTAGGGTTTGTGAGAATATTTAAGCATAGAGGCAACACAAAATTGTGTTTCAGACTCACCCCAAAAGTAAAGAGGGAGCAGCGATCCTTGGTGCGCGCATGTGTGTGTGTGTGTGTTGTGTTTTACATCCTTTCAGCAGGCACAGTTCTGAACATTTTCTCTTCTTTGCACATTTCTTTTCCAGCTTCTGAATTTGTGCAATGAGTTTCTAAAGACATTTTCACTTCAACAGGCAGTTGGTTAAAAATGTAGCTGTAGTGTATCATGGGACAGAAAAGGATTTGTGTGTGTGTGTGTGTGTGTGTGTGTGTTTGTACATACAGGTTAACACAAAAATAAAAAATCGCTGGATCCTTGAGTGAAGTATTGCAGCAGTGGTAAACAACACCTGAAAAGGAAGAGGCAATAGCAACTTTTAAGGATATCTCATAGACTATATGTAATATCCAACAAGGAAACTAAGGAAACTGCTTCTGCACAAGTTAACTGTAGGGGTTTTATTCTCAAGCTCACTAAAAGCAGCTGAGCTTTGTGTGCTACTTTTGCACTATGGGCTAGATTTGGGTCATGAGAAGGGAATGGCTTTTAGATTAGGTCAGAGGGGCCAACTACCCCTTTTTTTGTGTTCCACGTATCTCAAAGCACTTGGACTTCAGGCATCCAAGTTTCCTGAATACCATACAGGATCAAAACACCGAGATGAAATGTTTTTATACAAGTGGTATATGTGCAGAGACTGCTGAGGAACACAAATGAGGGCTGAGAGACTCAGTCCTCACAGATGAGCTCAGAGCATCCTCCCTCATGGAAGTAAAATTTGCAGCACTCTATCACTGCAGACCTCATCAGCTTACAGACCCAAAGCAGGAAAGTTCAACGGCAAGCAATGCCTTGCCCAGTAAGGCAGCTCTTTGCATTCTCTCCTTAAGCCTGGAAACCCTCTGATGTATTCACCTGCCACCATGAGCTGTAGGTATGAGCAGAGCAAGGAATGACAGTGAAACAGGCTATATAAGTCATTTTGAATTAAAATGTAAGTGTCCACATCCATCTTTGAGTGCCTCTGGAAGAGATAAGTACACTGGGGCCACTATATTTCCAACAGGAACTCTGGCCTCAGGATTTCCAAAACTCAGGTCATAGCTGTGTTTACTTATAACCCTCCTTGAAGGACTCTGGGCAGAGGGAAGATGGGTCAGGCTTGGAGAGTGGATTTGTGGTAGTGAAGGAAAATAGCAGTCAGCTGGAGAGCTACCAAAAAAAGAGTAGTAGGGAGCCTCCACCAGGCACTGGGCTGACTCAGGTAGCTCCAGTCAAAACAGCCAAAGATGGCCAGGTGAGCTGGGGACTGCACACCCATTCTCCTGTGTGGAACAAAGCCCATCCCTGTAAAGGTCTGACTGCCCAAGCTGTTTGGACTGTGGCAATGCACATTGGCTTTGACACCTATGGATTTCAAATTTATTTTGTTGCTGTGTTACAGTGAGAGGCTGGTGGAGAGCTGCACCTCTGAACAGCAGGGTGTGGTCCCCCAGGAAGCAGTGGGGCTCCTTCAGGCATTGAATGGGATGCTCTTCTCTGCAGCCTGCCTGGCACACTGCTGGATCTTTCTGCAACCAGCTCTGCCAGCTTTTGTGGTCTGGGATGGAAAGTGAAGAGAGATTCTGGCAGTACAATAGTTTTACTCTCCAGCTACTTTTTAATACCCAAAACACAAATGTTCAACTTCTTGAAGTGAGGGTGGCTCTCTCTAAAAACAAAAAGGGACTGAGGAACTTCTTGTGTGTTATTTTAAGTCACTGTATGCTGATGGGATCAGCTTCCCAAAAATGAGTGTGGCCACTGGGCAACTGAAGTGAGAACATCAGCTGGAGTGTTTTCTCACCAACTAGAGGTGTCAGGACATGTGAGCCACAGCCTCACCTGAGTGCTTCCACAGAAGTGACTCTGCAGGATGGCTTCCTCCTCTCGTCAGGGAGACATGATGTGCTGTCTGTGGCCAAAGGCTGCCTCCACGAAGGCCTGAGCAGGAAGGCCCCATCTAAGAATCGTATGAGCTGATAAACCATCCCCATGCTCTGAGTCCAGTTTAAAATTCCTCAAGGGAAATTCAAGTAGCACATTCTCCTGGGAGTGCTGACAACTGGTTCAAACACAGCCCTCTGGCTGAAGCCATCTACTTCAGGGGCAGCTCCTTTACTGTCACCTCCACCACCACCTCCACCTCAGGGCAGGGATCACATGTCTCAGATCAGCTGCCTGGCACTGACAAAAGCTGCAATCGATGCAACTTTTGCTTGTAGTAGCAGAGGGCATGAACAGGGGAGAATAATGCCTGAATCCTTTGTATCTGGTCTTTGTGAAAAAGTATCCCTCTCCAGCCCAGTCTGGGAGACGTGGGCTAGGAAAGGGCACCGAAGCAATAAAAGGAAGAGGAAGAAAAGAAGAACAAGTTCCTTTGACCAGCACCAGCTTGACATTTTCTCAACTCACTTTTTACACATGAAAGGAAGGGTGGGAAAGAAGAAGAAAGCATGAATGTAGAAGGAGAAGCAGGCAGAAGAGGAAAAAGATCAAAGGAAAGGTGAAACAAGAAAAAGATGTTCCCAGTGATGCTGAGACACTTGTCTGTGCCCCGGTACCAGCCCAAATCTGTCCTAAAGCATAAGAGAAAAAAAAAAAGAAAAAAACCAGCAGGATCTCTGTCAAACTAGATCTATAGGCAAAGAAGCATAGAGATTGGAAGAAAATGTTGAGTTAAAAGCCTGTGTGTTTAGTGCACAAGCAGAGACGGGGGAAGCGGGGAGGGCACGGGGTGAGCACTTGAGCTAGAGGAAGAAGAGCGACCACACATTGTGATCACAGGGGCAAGGGATTGCAATGGCTTTCTAATAAGCCCTAACCAGGAAACAGAAGTTTGTCAAAGTATAGTTGGGTAAAGGCAGGAGGCAGGAATAGCAGAATCTGATACAATAGCAACCAGCTGTCAGAAATCCCAGCAGAGCCCTGTGACTAACAGCATCTGGGAAGTGCAGGGAGGAAGGGTGGTAAAGCTCAGGTAGGATGAATACCTTGGCTGTAGAATAGAGATGGACTCCCTCTCCATCACTCCTTTCAGTACCAAACACTATCTGTGATGAGAAGAGATGACCAAAAATGCAGAGAATACACAAGAGGCTCAGAGGTACCACTAGTGCTGTAAAATGCACCTGGGAAGAAAGTGAGCACATCATAGGTCTATTCCCTGCAGTGGAGATGTGGAGAACTGAGGACAGCAAAGCAGAACCCTTGGGATTTATAGCCCTATCTTGGCATGCTTCGTACTGAAAGCAGGAGATACCCAGGAGAATCTAGGACTGCAGCAGCACCAGCCTGGTGTTATGAATGATGGGAAACACTGCTCTAGGCCAGGGGAATTTTTTTGCAGAGAGATTCTGATTCCAGCACTTCAGAATGGCAAACCAGGATTTTTTATGGGTTTTTTGGGGTTTTTTTACAGTTTTCCTGGGAAGACCAATTAAACAGAAAGAAAACAGACAGCAGCCAGTTCAGCTGCATCCTGTCATTGTCACTTTGCCCAGCTTCTCATCTTCCAGGAGTTTGTCTGTGGCAGAGTACCTGGTGCTGTTGTGTCTGTTTGTAGCAGTACAAAGGGGATCCCCTTCTTCACACTGCATTTCCCTTGCCTTTCCCATTTCCTCCTCTTTGCATCCTTTGCTGCCTGATTTCACTGCCTCAGGTCACTTACCCTGTTCCACACTGCTGCAGAACCTGCTCCAGCTCAGAAGCAGCACAGGAACAACCCTGTATGCTCAGCTTCTTGATGCAGACCTATGATGCAGCTAGAATTCCCTTGATTTTCCACCTCCCTGCTAACATCTCTGATGCAGTGCTACAGAGTCCTCCAGCTTTCCCTTTCCCAACTCCCATCTCTCTGGCAGCATTCAGTCACCCTGACTTTGCCTATTGCCTTCAAGGTGCTCCATGACGTTCCGTTTCTATTCCTACTTGTTATTTCTACTCCCTTTCAGTAGGCATAGTGAGGGAAGTGTTGCAGTAAAGCTTCCACACGTGTGGAAGGAGGGAGGGGAGGAAGAGATCAGACTTCAGAGATCCTGGAGACATTCTTGGATGGGTTGCTGAGAAGAAAATGAACAGGAAAAAGGTGATAGAAATGTCAGGCCACAAGCTGAAGAGATCACTGAGGCCCAGAGATAGTTGCATCATGCCAGGAAAGAATGAAATGACAGACTGCACCAGAGTATAGCATGAAAACATTGACACAGAGATAATTAATGTTCGTGCAACTGGACCTTGGCCTCACACGGTTCTTCAATCACTTCTTGCCTGGTGTCGTGCTTTATGATTTGCTCTCTTTGAACACAGCAGCTGTCCCAGAGACTGTCTACCTCTTAACAGAGCTGTGAAATATAGGTGATGGAGTGTGTATAAATATTTCAAGACAGGACTCATTTGACAAGTGGGGTCTTGAGAAGTGACCATAGACACTGACTTCCAGACGGAAAGATGGGACAAATATGTTCTGTGGAAACAGTGGGGGGGAGGAAAGGCATCCTTCATCTTTGCTTTCTGACAAGTAGAATCACTACAGGGTATGGTTTCCCCATAACAAGTAGCTTGCTTAGCAAGTGTGCATGGGAGTGCTGCCTTGCTGTCACCCATTGGAAACTCCGCAATTATGAATGCCATGATTTATTAGGCCTCAAGCAATAATTATTAATTACCTTATTTAGCAAATGCAGTTATGTTCTTGGGTTTGGCAGTATTTTTTCCCACTCAGAATATACTTTGGCAGTTTACTTTGAAATTCATCTTTCATAAGCATTTGTGCCAGTGAAACATGAGCATGTGCATTGAATACTAACACAAAAAGGGGTGTGAAGCATACATTTTTTGGAATTTTTTTTGACTCATTAGCCAGATATGTAATTCATACTCATTCAAACACTGAGGCACTATTCCATAATTTAATGAGAACCTCTGAACAAAAATAATGGAAAGGCTACAAAATGCCACATAAATATCCTTATTTCAAAATTATGCATAGAAAAGAACAAGACTCATGTCTCCACGGTTTTATTTTATCACCAGAAAGCTTCCTGGATCTGCAACCATCTCTTCATCTCGTTTTCTTTGGGTTGCCTTCAGCCTGCTTTGTGGAGATGTAGACAATTTTACTTTGTCTCATTATCATCAGCTCCTGCTTTTCCTCATGCCCTGGCAATGGAGTTGAGCCACCTGTCCTCCTGATGCTGGCAGCCTCCTTCTACCTATGAACCCTTTATTAACATTGCAGCCACCCTCTGCGGGAAGGATTAAATCCTTCTCAGATAAGGGTTTATTGTATTAAAGAATAAATTTGCTCACATCAGGGGCTTTCACAGGTGCCCTGCTCTATGCCATCAGCTAAGGAAAAAGCATCTTAAGAGTGTGAAAACCAGTGTTTTTTGGCAAAATTTCCCTTAGTTATAGCAAAATTTCCCTTAGTTATAGCAAAAAGAAACACAAAGGAAAAGAAATCCTGAACCACCACAAAAACAAACAAGGCAGTTTTATGCTGGTGGTATCCTGATAAGTGACAGAATAGAGTCCAGTGGGAAATTGCCTGCCATGCCTCCCATATGCATGGATGCCAGGTACAGGGGGGGCTGACCCCTGGGGTGATGCTGTCCTGTCTGTATCGTTGCTCTCTTCCGGGTGCATGCTTCTGCTTTTCTCTTTCTGACTGGGCACCGTTTACAATGGGAATAACTACTTGCTAATTAGGGGCTATATATATATATTAATTACTTGTTTGTTAGAGCATGACTGAGCAGCCAGCCGCTCTTCGGGCCATATCTTTTGACTTTTTTTTTTTTTTTTAATTACATTATTATCCAGGGAGTGACTTGCTCACATGACAACTCAGTTCCTGCCGGGTCCTGCACCCCTCGCCAGCTGCCGCGGGGAGCGGGAGTGGATGCGGGGCCGCGGGGCAGGTCCGGAGGCCCCCGGGGCAGCGCCGTGGCCGAGCCGGGGGACGCGCAGGGGCCAGCCCCGAGAAGAGCCGGAGAGGAGCCGCTGTCGCTAAGGGACACTCGCATCAGCCCGTCCCCGGGAGCCCCGGCTAGGCCAGCGCAGGGGAAGAGGCGAGCCGGAGCCCGGCTCCTGGGAGCAGAAAGCGCCGCTAAGAGGGGTTTCCACGGCGCCGGCTCCGCTTTACGGTCTGGCTCATTGCTATGGACCCGGGCTAGGCACGGGTGGGCTCGCCAGCTCGGGGGCGAGCAGGTCTAGGCTTCCCAGAAGCAGCGTTTTGTCTCCCCAGCACAGCAGACGGAGATAGGGATGGCGAAGCAGGGCCCCGCGTAGTCCCCGCTGCCGGCGGGGATGCTCGGGGCCCGCGCAGCATCCTCTTCCACCTCCCGGCCTCTCGCCCGGGCCCCATGCGGGGAGGGCACGGGCAGCGGGGCACGCACAGCTTCCCCACTCCGGGTTTCATATAGGAGCATCACCCTGGCCCGGGCCGGCAGTCCAGCGAGCACCGCGGCCCCGCAGCCGCGCACCGGGCCGGGGCCCCGCACAGCACCCCCGCCCCGCAGGAGCGCCGCGCCCCGCCGCTCCCGAGCAGCATGCACAAGGCAGCCCCGCCAGCCTGCAACCTACCCGGGGGGGCCCAAAAACTTTGCCGGCACCAGCGAGCGCCAGCACGGGAGACACCCCGCAAACCTGCGCTGCCCCCCATCCTTTGGTATCTCAAGTCCCAGCCGGGAGAAGCCGACCTTGTCGCGAGGGTCCTGAGGATGAGAGTACCCCGGACTGACAATCGCTCTCCCGCCCGAAGCAAGTCCCTTTTTCTCCCACCCCTGCGGTCTTGTCTGTAATTGGGCCGGGGCGAGGCGTGGGGAGGCTCGCAGAATTGGGCAGGAGGCAGGGCTCTCCCCAGCACGCCCTCTTTAATTGGCTCCTTTTTCTTTTCTTTTTTTTTCTTTTTTTTTTTTTTTTTTTTTTTTTTTCCTAGCGAAGGGGAATGAAATGATGAAGAGGGTAGGGGGAAAACCTGGAAAGCCGACGGAGTAGAAAATAAGGCGCGACTGGCAGAGCCGGCAGGCAGGGAGGTGTGAGGCGCTGGCGGGCACGGGAAGCCCCGGACGTCCCATCGGGGGGCGGCGGAGCGGAGTGCCCCGGGGCCGCCAGAGGAGCGGTGGCGTTCCTGGCAACTTTTGCACGAGATTTTGGCGCTTCAGGAAAAAGCGGTGGGGTAGGGACCTCCCAAGCGGTTTCCAACTGGCGTCTGACAGGAGTAGCTCAACTTTGTCCAGCTTCTTGTCTTTCATTGTGGGCTACCTTCCACTTGCAGCCTGTTAGTTCCCACTAGGAGCTCCAGCAGCCGTCGAGGGAGAAAGACACGGGCCCCTGTACAGCTGCAAATCCTCTGCGAGGCGGGCGGAGTAGGCAAGAACGGAGTCGACGGACCCACACGAGGCTGGCACACATCACGGAAAGTTTTGAAGGGTGAAGGACCTGGCAGGCTGGGGAGGAGGCGAGGAGAGCCGGGCTAAGCTGCAGGCGCAGCGAGGGTGCGTGGTCTGTCTGCTCCTCGGTTGCTTCTCCCTTCAGGCTGGTTGGGGCGGTGCAGTGCAGCTGGGAGAGCTCTTGGGAGCCGCTTTAAAAAAAAAAAAAAATCCTTCCTGGATTTGATTAATTATAACAATCCCCTCCTCAGAAGATCTGGAAAAGAGGAGCGAGAATCACCTATCCCTTCCTCCGCCTTTCAGCAGCTGGCTCCTACCCCCCACCCTCGCTTCCCCCCTTTTTCTCCACCTCCTTCTCCTTTCTCCCCGTCCGCTCCAGGGGCTGCGGCCAGAGCCTCGTCAGGAGGAGGGAGGGTGAGGACTCACTCAAGTTGGCCCCAGTTGGCAGCACTTCGGGCAGCGCGGGACTTGGGGAAGCGCTCGGCAGCTCCCGCTGAACAAAGGAGCCCGTTTCCCGCAGAGATCGGGGGATAGCGCCGGGCTGGCCCGGGCCCTGCTCCTGCCCTAGCTCGGTGCCCCCGGGCTGGCCTTTCCCCGTACCCCGAGTGCGGGCGCGGCTGCCTGTTCGCCTATAGATCCTCGAGCAACCTGGTGAGGGGAAGCGGGAAGCGGCACTCCGCGTTTCTGCCCTCCCTGCCTCCTTCTCTCGCTCTCTCCCTCCTTTTTTTTCCTTCTTTCTTGCTTATTTTTTTTTTTTTCTTTTTTCCCTGAATTTTAAATTTTACCCCCAGGCGGCCCCTGTGTGGGGGGTCCCTTCCTCCGCCCGAGGGGCGCCGGTGCCCGGCGCGGAGCAGGGCGCATGGGGCGGCGTTTCAGGAGGCTTTCGGCTGCTCCTTGCTCCCCTGCCGGATGCTGCCTGAGCTGTTTTGGCTGTTTTTCTTCGCTGGCGATGAGGGCTCTGCCTTGAAGATGGACATGATCTGTTTTTTATTCCTGTCTCTGGTGCCAGTGTACAGCAGGGGACAAGGGGTGTACGGTAAGAGACGCTGTCGCTGTTTGCGAAGGAGGGGTGAAGGGTGGGGGGCGAGGGCGCAGACGGCGGCGGTGGGATCAAAGTTAAAAAGCACCTGCAGGAGAAAGTAAATGATGCCGCTGAACCTCGTCTCAGCCTGAGCGGAGGAACTGACGCAGCAATAGGGCTTCTAGCGCCTGTAGCTACTTCGTAATTCCTCGCCGTAACCTCTGGCCGCCTCCCATGTACGAGTCCGCCGAGATAGCACGCAGGGACCGCCGGCGGGACTGCCGCCGGGGGAGCGACTGGAGCCCCGGCCCTGCCTCCCCTCTCCCCACCCGCCTCGCGTGGGGACGCCACGCTGCTGCCGGCGGGGGCGGCTCCGGGAGCACCTCCGAGTTGCATTTTCTTTGGGGCAGGGGGAGGACGGAGGATCCCCTTCTCGGCGATGCGCTTGCGGGTTTCCTTGCTCTCAGGAGCAGCGGCACCGGGAGGCAGGGAGACGGGCAGCCGGGCTGCCCGCTCTCGTTCGCTGGGTGCCGGGAGCTGCGCGCTCCCGCCGCCGGCACGGCTCCACCCGGCTCGGCGGGGCTGGCTCCCCGCTGCTCCCCACGGCCGACCCCGCCGGGCTCCCCCGGGGGGCGAGGCGAGCCTGGTTCTGCACCCTGTGGAACTTTGCTCCTGATTTTCTTCTTAAGGTGATGGAGATGAGTGGGTGGTGGTCTGTGGCAGAGATGATGATGAGCTGCTTGATTCCCCCCCACCCCTTTTTTTTTACTGTTATTTATTATTTTTTTGCATTTACGGAGCTTACTTCCTCTCCTTGTTTGCAGGCAGGGTGGCAAATGGCGAGCTCGGGTGGTCTCCTCATGAGAGGGTTGGCTTCCGCAACCCCTCAGTGCGAGGGCAGAGGCGGGGGATGACAGCCCGTGCCGCCGAGCACAAGCCCCGGGGCTGGAAGAACACCCGGGATTTACTTTAGCCAGACGGGCAGCCCCCCTCTCCCTCTCCCAGCCCTGTCTGAATTCTTGCTTTACAAGATCTGCATTTCCAATACACTGGGAAAAAATAAATAAAAGCAACCCACAAGACTTGTCTCTCATAACAAGCCGGCTTTATCTTGGCTTACAACTCAGTTGTGCGTTGCTGTTAAGTCCTTCTGGAAGGCATGCCACTGCCTCTAACAAGCCAAGCTCTCTGAGCTCTGAAGAGAGACCCCAGTGAGAGAATCCAGCCCCCCCGCTCCCTCTTTTTTAACAGCACGCAGCCAGTCTCTTGTGTGAGCTCTGGCAAAGATGAGTTCAGTCTCACTGACTATGGGTAAGTCTTTGTAGGTCACTTTTTAATGATGTATTTCTTTAATGGAAACAATTCCTCCTTTCTCCTTCAGGACTGGGATGTTAATTTGAGTTTGGGTCTGTTTTGTAAAATAACGGTTTTAAATAGAGGGTGTTTAGCTTCCTTTATTTTTTCTTTCTTCTTCTCAGTATATATGTTTTCTCCCAGTCTGCATATCCAGATGAAAATTCTATGACCCTTGAAAGGCTGGAAAGATGAGGAGTAGAATGAGTTTGTGTTACAGAAACCTGGTCAGGGCATATAATTTAATTCTTTAAAATAGGTAATCTGCTTCTAGTTGAACTTTCATTATTTCACTTCAGTGTGTTTGCTGCTGAATAGCTGTCAGTTTCTGTAGAATGGACTCACTGCTTAGGATTGTAGCAAGAGGGACAGAGCTTAAAAGCAGGGTTGCTTGAATGTGCTTTAGAGGGTTGCCTGTTGTATTTTTTCATACACTTCAGTGAACTTGCATTTGACAGAGTTGCTGCTATTAGATCTTCAGAATAACTTACTGATGTTTTTGTCTTTTTCTCTCAGAGAGAGATTGAAGAAGCTGTGTACAAAAGAAAGCACAGATGCAGACATACACTAAGATGAAGGCATCCTTTTAAGCCGAAATGGTCCACTACTCCTATCTGTTCTCTTACTTAACTACACAAAGAGAAATCTAGTGTCTTCTTTCTTCTTCCCACCCCTGCCTCTTCAAACTATCGAACAACAGGAGTCTTAATATGCAGTTGTCGCTGAGTGCAGCCCAGAGCAGTGTCTCGTGGAATCAGCATGCTCTAAACTTGGACGGTGACTAATAGTTTTCATATTGTCCTTACCAATTCTGCCTTCAGTCCTCTACCCTGGGCTGATTTCTTGCCTTCTGCAGCCAGCCCTGTTTCTTTGGATGTGAGATTGCTGTTACTGATGGCTCAAGCAGAGCTGGATTAATATTGTTATATGTGCAAGGATAAATAAAAAGCAGGATTAGAAATTAGTCCCTCCTCCACTCGGGTTTTTCCTCTGTATTGGTCTCTTGCCATAGCTTTAAGATGTACTTCAGCATTCTGTGTTGTGAATGTTGATCTCATGTGGCACCTAATGTAAAGATTACTGGTATTCCAGTGTCACGGCTCAGATCTCTTTTCCTGCCTTTGCATATTGGCAGTGGAGACTGGGGGAGGCATCTATATGGGTCTATAAATATATTTTACTTTAGCAAATCTCCTGAGATTAAATCAGATTAAACAAGATAAAGTATCCATGTGATGTACCCTTTAAATAATACACCCACATGGATGCGCACAAAAGACCTCTGTCTGGGAGAGCACAGTTGTTGGAGAGGTTTATTGAGATGAATGGTATAAATAAAATGTGTGTAAGGGGGGGTTCTGGGAAAGAAGCATTTGCAATTGAGGTGCAATTTAATTAGGAGTCAAGGTGCTTTTTGCCTGCTACCTGAAGAGGCTTGTTATATAAATTGGCATTTGTTGTAATGACTGAAGTGTGTCTGAAACCCTCTTCTCATTAGCTGATCCCATTCTTTCAGCCTTGTTTGTTGCAGTGAAACAAGGCTGGCCTGATGGGGAAGGCAATTCAGTAGGCTGCCAAGAGGCAACTTTTATCAGTCTTTTGTGGTAGCCTATTTCCCAGACTGCATGTGCTTTTCAGTCCTGGTGTGTTAATGCTGCTGGTCAAGATGAGAAGCCAGCTGTAATAGATCTCTAGAAAATGTCAGAATTGAGGAGAAGGAAGGAAGAAAGAGGTAAGGAGACAGGCGACTTGCCCTTCAAGGCTTGGAGTTATCAACACTTAAAGACTGTAAGTTAGACTGAGAGGGGAGGATTTGGGCGTGGTGGTGGCATTCAGAGGGAAAAGGATGCCTCTTGCCTCCCACTGCCTTCTAGATTTCAGGACTTGGGTGCCTCTGGTTTGGTGTGCACAGTGCTGTTGCTGTGCTCACTCCCATGTGCAGTGTATAATTAACATTTCTGGGCTGTTTGCAATTAGCACAGTCCCACTGATCGGCAGCAGTCTTTCAGGCAGATTAAGAAAGTGGGATATTTTGTTCCCTGTCTCTCCTAATTCAACTGCAGAAAAGACATTGTGGGAGTGGGCATGTGTGGTGAGGGGCTACGTACAGCAAGGGGGTGGAAATGGAATAAAAGGAAATGTCGAGGCTGGACAGCAAGGAAAGCTGCCTGGCATCATGATCAGAGGGACTGGATGGGCTGCACTTGAAACTGACTGGGTGGAGCACTTGGGAGCGTCAAGTCGTCCTGCCCTGGCCTCGGAGATGGGGAATAAATGACCTGTTAAGGCTCTTTGTTTTAAGAGACACCAGCACATTGAATCATCCCTGAGATGCCACTACAGACAGAAAAAAAAAAAAAAAAAACAAACCAAAAAACCAACCAAAACTAGTGGAAGACCATTTTCTTGTGTCTGTGATGGAGGAGTGTCATAGTAAAACATATCCAGTGTTTAGGCCATAAACATCCACACTTTTTCATTTCATGTACACATGACATGATTTGTTTCCTGGTCCTTTTACCTACTTTTTTTAAAAAAGTAAAAACACTTTTCCTAGAGTTCTTTTTGATGTAGGCTGCCTCACACTCCCTTGCAACCTGTGTGTGTCCAAGTCTTCTGCTGACAGTTTCTGGGGCACAGGCACTCTAAATGTCACCTGGAGCCTGCTGATCGGAATCCATCCCTCTCATGTGTCTCTGCCTAGACCTGTTTTGCCAGCAGTAACAGGGGGCCAGGACATGGAGCTCTTCAGCTGTCTTGCTGTCATCTCAGTGCACCCTGTGTCTTCAGAAACTGAAGAGATTGCTGGCTACAGGAATGATAGAGCTGGCTCCTGTGAGCCATTTCTTGGCTGATTGTGTTGGGAAAATGCAATGCTTGAGCACTGTGGCCCTCGAGACTAAGTACATGTGTGTGTATACAAATATACATGGATGTACACACATCTTCTGTGCTCAATCATTTCTCTTTGTTGTCCAGCGCTTAAATCTGTGTTGGCCTAAGCTGTATACAGTCTTTTGAGGAATGAGTTTTCTAACTGAAGTGCCATAGGAATAGTTTCACCAATGAACTGGGTTGGTCCAAGACTGGCATAGTTCTTGATCAGCTCTTTAAGGTCAAGACATTAAATCTGTCCAGCTCAGTCCTTCAGAATGTCATGCTTTTCTTCAGTTGTAATGTGTCACATTCACTCTTCTGTGACACTAGAGCCTCTGGTTTTAGGTCAGGTCAGTAGCTTCACACACCAGATATGCCCTCTATTGACTTTAATATGCAGTACTAGAAAACTGACATTATCCTCTTGACAGGTTGTTTGCAACTTGCTGGATGAAGTCAAAATATTTCACTATAGGTGTCATCAGAAACCACCATCCTATGCTAATTTTTGTGGGAACATGAAGACAGATGTTGAATAATTTGACATGAGCAGCACAGCTTTTAAAATTATCACCGTGTCAGGTTCAGACTGGAGTTTCTGAAATATATATATATGATTTCAGATGAATTTGAAAGAGGGGGAGGTAGGTAAGTGACTCCCAGTAAGTGGAAGATGCAGCAGAAGATGGCCCTGGAGGTTCAAGACAGTAATTCAGTAGTGGCAGTAAGGGATGCTATGCTGCTGAGGCTGCTGTTCTTATTTTAAAGTAAAGATAAAAATGATTTCCATGCTGGTAACTCAGGGATCTTGTGACACTTCACATCAACCAGGAGCCCTACTGTTTTGCCTGTGTTTTGACGAGTTACTGCTATTCTGCTTGCTTGAATAGTGTGGTTTCAGGCTTCCAGTCCCTCCCTCCATACACACTGGTTCATTAAGCATAGTCTATTAGCATTAAGCTAAGAACCATGCCTGCATGGCTATGGCTTGTTATCAGGAGGGCAGAGGTGGGGGATGGGGGAAAATTGCCTTCTGCCCAGTGCCAGTGTGCTGATAAAAGCAAGAGAGAGAGATGCATTTCTACTAGTGAAAGATAGCTTGGGGTGGAGGGTGTCTCTTACTCTGTTCATGGAAATGTCCCAAACCCTACCTGCAGAAGGCTTCTTTAGGTGGCATAAGGTAAGTCCACATGCAGCTGGTTTGCATGTGTAGCTCTGGAGAGACAGTTCATTGGTGAAAGTCTCATCAGGTGAGATGTTGGTATTTTTTGTGCTGAGGGGTTGCTATGTTGTTTTGTCAGAAGGGGCTGTGTTTTGCTGTGGGGAAGATGAGCCCTCTAGACAAGAGACAGTGGATAATGTTGGTTTGTTTTTGGGAAGGCTGTGGGTACCCACATCTGGTGACACAATATGTGTTCCTTTCGGCCATACCTGTAGCCCAGATCTTGGGTACGCTGAAACTGTTAAGAAAACTTTGAGACTACTTCTGCTCTCAAGGTGAACACACCAAATGCCTGTGTCCAAGACACTTTCTGCTGATCAACATCCTCTGGTGTGGTACAGGTTTAAAATCAAAAGGGTAAAATGTGCCAGTGTCCCCTGGGCTTGTGGAGGAAAGGGGAGAGCTATGGCATTGACACCACACAGCAGAATGCTGATCTGGGAAGGCCTTCAGGATCCACCAGAGAGAGTGATGTGCTGAGAAGTGGAAAAGGAGAATTTGTGTGTTTTATGTCTCTGTGCCCATGTTTAACTGGTGAGATCTCTACCCTGGTAGGATCCAAAGTACATGGATTTGAAAAGAAAAAAGAGCTTTCATCTGCCCCTCATTTGGGAAGGTGATTAAAGAAACAGTAGAAGTTTGTTTCTTACAGCTAAGCACTTGCCTACTGTTTAAAAGAAGAAAATAAATGTGTGACAATCCATGGAGCTGAGACTCAAAAGTGCTGCATTAGAGAGCTAGGAAAGAGCTCGAGAAGTGGAGCAGGAAAAGGACAGCTGATCTTGTCTCAACGAAATTCAAGCGGGAGAAGGGGCTGTTACCACCGGGTTAGCTGGGACAGCACATAATGGGAGGCAGGGAGCCTCTGTGCCCAGTGTCAGGTGTTTCTCGGAACGAAGGTTTAGACTCCCGCTTCTTTTCCGTGACTTCTGCCCAGGCAGAAAACGCCGCCGCAGGCGGCTCCTGCTTCCCCTCCCACCCGAGGAGAAGGCTGCCCGTCCTCACCCGTGCTGCGGGCGGGCTCCGCTCCAGCTGTGGCTGCGGAGCGCAGCTGGGCGGCGGGGCCGCGCCTCCGCCGCTGCCCGGCAGAGGGAGGCGTTGCGCGGCCACGCCGGAGGAGGCGCAGCCTTCTCCTCGGGTGGGAGGGGAAGCAGAAGCCGCCTGCGGGG